>OZ023146.1:24708409-24821409 GCA_963675895.2 Styela plicata | reverse complement strand
AACCTCCGTAACACTCAACGTATCTCAAACGACGCTTCAGTAAACAATGTTACATTCCACTCTGTTAATAATTAAACCAGTTTACGTAATGTCGCAATATAATTTGTGGTCTGTTCACTAATGCATGGGCCATGCATGGATTGTGTATTTATTGTTCTGTCAAGCATGGCCCGAACATGTACAGTGCAATGTCATCTACCCGATATGTGGCTCATGATCACCCAGTCACAAATATTTCAAGCAAACATGTTATGTCGAGTATGAGCGTAGTTTTGATGCGGCCAATCTGTGGCTCATGCTTGACAAAATAAAAATTCTGATTTGGCTTAGACAAGTGAATATGTGGGGAAAATCAAACATGTTTTAACAAGCATGGGTCACTGATGCATCGCGCCGACAAGGTGCAGTGCTTTGTGGATCGTAAATAAAATATATAGACGCAGGCAGTAGCAAAACAATCAGAAAGTTTATTTTGTCAAACGAAATCCACTGACAGACCTCGCCTCTTCGGTGCGATCCATTAGAGACTCAAACTCAACAAAAGATACTTTGACAAAATTTTTTGGCTCGAAATGAAGAGCGTTCGACGCCGGGGAAGTCTGACTTGTCGGGGAAAAATATAAATCAGCATTTCTATCATGAGCCAAAACAAGAGTGCTGACTACACCGTGATACAGAGACTTGAAAATGACCAAGCCGCCAGGTAGCGTGTCAATGGGTGGTAAAGGGGGGATAGCCTAATTTGAAATTTCCCCTAAATAAACCAGTGTCTGTAATAGCATGTGTATATTCCTCAAACAAAACTAATATGTCTGTAAGTTTCGTCATATTCGTACATGAAATCCTCGAAACCATTTTAGATAATTTAAATTAAAAAGCAACTTGAAACCGTCTTTATGTATTTAACAGATGGCGGAGGGTGTGTTGCCCTGAACTTTTAAAAGGGTCGGAATATCTCCGCGTTGTTAAAATTTCATATGAAAATCCTTGCAATAAGTAACAACAGTTACGATAAATTTTTTGAACATTTTTCCAATAAAGAGAATACTCTTTCTGCCCTTTCTAACCTAAGAACGACACTTCTCCTCCCACTGTTGATAGTAACATCACTATCTGGTGTGGAATATCCGCGGCTTTGCATATTTTATGACGTCATATATTCTTGAGCAAGAAATATTTGCGCCTCACTGCTGCAGATAGTTTGCAAAATTTTTAAATCTTCTCATTTAGAACCTAAATATTTTGAATCAAGAGCTAACGATTTTCTAATGTAATTTAAGCTTGGCTATTAGTTGTCCACGCAGGTACAAGCAAATTGTTCCCGGCCATTTCTTCAGGTGTCTGAGTGATAGAGTAGAATAAAAATAATTAACTTTGGTCGGGTCTACTGAAGTTTAGTACCATATTCCCAAATGTCATCAAAATAAAATGTGGCAGAATATTCTCATCCTAACTAGAGGGCGGTAATGCTGCATGCATCTGGCGTTGTCTGCCGGGTTAGGATAAGTTGTTAGCAACATGGCAAATTTTTATGATGATCGGATATATGGTACTAAACTTCACTGATATTGATTCATCGTCCCATCACCCAATTTCAACCTGAGCTCTATTGCAATACTTTGTTCCAGGAGCTGAACTTAAGGTGAACCAACTAACTTCCATTATTTCCCTGGCAAAGAGCTACTACGAAATGTGAACCCAGCAACTAAACTTTTAGTGGACAATATTGGAATATTCTATGCAGAACTGAACCACAAAAGTAGTGTGCAGTGGGTAGTATCTGCCCAGAGTGTTGGTATAACCATTTGCCACATCTTTCTTTTAAATATATTACACTGCTTAAAGACAACAAACCCCAGGATATCGCACAATTCTTAAAGTAGAGCTGGGCAGCATATCGTTATGACAGTAAAAATATTGAGTTTTCCAAAATATTGTCTGATGTTAATTTTCGCGATGTCGGTTTGGCGTGATACTGGGGTTTCGTGAGTTCCGTCTAAAATGGTTACAATTTGATGTATTATCACATCAAGTAACGACCAAAAATCGGTCTTTAGACCACATACGCCTGCTGATATGCCTCGATTGAACTTTTGCAATGTCATAAAGCAACCTGCCCGCATTTAGATGTACCTGATTTGTTTTAACTAGATAGATAACTACATGTTTTTGATAGCAGAAAATGACTTGGCGTACCGGTAGTATCGTTATTTTGGCGTCGATATGCCGGTACAAAATATATCTGCTTTTGCCCAGCTCTATTTCGAAGATTTAAAGCATTTAGTATAATTTCAGGATTATAATAAACACGACAAAAGCATCCTACAAGTATTATACATCAGAATATTGTATTTGTGTTAGATTTTTTGTGGCGATTTCTATTTTCTTCAGGTTTTGAGTAGCAGGTCTAGGAAACTTATTATGTATCAATTAATTGGTTTTCATTACCTTTAAAATTTCATCAAAATTAGACGAATCTTTATTTTTTGTGGCAAAATCATTTCATCTTTTTCAAATAAATTAATGAATGTTTGCTTGCTTCAGAATAGTTTGATTTTTTTTTCAAATTTTCAACTCACCTCATTTAGAACTTGAATATTTTTAATCGGGAGCTAACGTTCAAACTTTCTATTTGAGCACGGCTATATGTTGTCTATTTGTCTTCAAATTGGTTTAGGTACAAGCAAATTGTTCCCAGGCTTACAGTGTCCTTCAGGCGTCCAAAAGTTTATTAAATTTTCAATTCAATAAATTTTCTTTTGGTGACAACATTTTTCTTCGGATGTCCGAGTAGCAGAGTGACTGACTTTCTTTTTAACAGTTTTTTTAGTTTTACTGCATGGTAGCTATAGTGCGATGGTTGTAACAAAATGTACCTTATATGTTTATAATTATATCAAAGATAACATCATCGACCCATATTTGGCATGAGATGCAATTTAATTCCATCAGGCTAGAGCCAAAGATAAACCGTGTCTTGATAGCGCGATCCATCATCTGCCCATACTTGGCAAGAGATGTTGTACCAATCTGATATTTAATTATTCTGGCTGGAATCAGGTTTCGATGTGACGTCTTTGTTCCAACTTTTAATAATTGTTACAAAGTGTAAATGTATCTGTGTAGTCACCAACTAGTGTCTTTAGTATTAGGAAAGACTCAGTGACGTAGATTGTCAGTTTGGAACATTCAACTGTATTATGAAATCAGGATATATAGTTGCGAAATTATGGGATTTCAGGTGATAAGCAGAAAATTTGAGTTGTAAATCAGGGTTTTTGCCTGAAAAATCACATTTTTGTTGGTTTTGTTTTAAAATCGTACATTCAGCTGAACAGTAAGCAGAGATGGGTGACTTTTGCTGGCCTGCTGTTACTGGTAATTGTATAAAGATTTGTCTGAGCCACCTTGTACCAAGCCACCAGCTAAGCGTAAAAGCTTTGAGAAATTGCTAAAACTAAATACCTTTATCTCAACCATTGAAGAACTCGGACCTCAGGATTGTGAAAAAGAGGAGATAGAGATAACGCGGTAAAAAAATGTACCCATTATAGAACCCGAGGTCGACCCGCTTGAGTGATGGAGAAATAATCATGGTTAACTCTGAATTTTGAGTCGCCTGCTGGAAAAATATTTGTACGTACAAGCAACAAGTTGCTCTATTGCAAGACTTTTTAGCACATCTGGCCAGGTCATGACGACAAAAAGGTCAAGTTTGACTACTAAAAAAGTGAATAGGCTCCACTTCTCCTGCCAAAAACCTTTAACTCAGGGTCAATCCGGATTTACTAGCGCATGAAAAATGTTGTGCGGCACCGTTTTAAGCATGGCCTGTGCATGGCTTACATGAACAGGCATCGGAATGGTTATTCAACTTTTATTGGTTTGGTTTCGTTTTATTTTATTTATTTTATGTCGAACTTGGGCCATTAATGGGCCTTCTTTGCCTTGGCTCAGTGTGTTTCTGTGTGTTTTATTTCTTTATTTTATTCCAGAAATTTAGTTTTGGCATTAGCCTGCTCAGTTGTGACAATCTTTTGATTGAACTATTGCCCAGGGCAGATAACCCTCACTGCACTCTATCATAACTTTAGTTCAGGATGTTTTCCACTTAGGGTGCAGTTGCCGCTACTTCATTTAGTTGGTGCCTTTTGTTGCTGCTTTTGGTCTTGAAAAAGCAAAATTCAATAAAAATCAAATTATGAATAGAACTAACAAGGACTCGAACCTGAGACCTTCAGCCTGCGATACAAACATCATAATCACCAGTCTAACTTTTCCAACAAAATGTTGCAATTTTTCGTAATATTTGGGATTCGTTTTGCTAATATACTTTCTGCTTAGTCATTCATCAGCCGAGGTGACGCTCAATTGCTATTACAAAGTGCAGTGAGCGGTATCTGCCCTGGTCAGTGGTAAAACCATACCCGACTTCCAACCTGTAATGATATTGTTGGAAACATGATTCATTATTTTAAGGTGGGTCGAGTCCAGCGATCAAATTTTTTGCGCACCTGCCATAGTATCTACCATCTGTAATGAGAGGATATCCTCTCCTATACTAAGGCTTCATTGCCTGATTATATCATTCCAGCCTAGTCTCTATTGCACTTACTCTAAGTCTCGTAATGCAATTTACCGATATCGATTCATCGTCACATCACCTAATTTCAACCTGAGCTCTATTGCAGTACTTTGTTCCAGGAGCTGAACTTAAGGTGAACCAACCAACTTCCATTAATTCCCTGTCAAAGAGCAACTACGAAATGTGAACCCAGCAACTAAACTTTTAGTGGAGAATATTGGAATATTCTATGCGGAACTGAACCACAAAAGTAGTGTGTAGTGGGTAGTATCTGCCCCGAGTGTTGGTAGAACAATCTGCCACGTCTTTCCTTTAAATATATTAAAATGCTTAAAGACAACAAACCTCAGGATATTGCAAAATTTTTGAAGTAGAGCTGGGCAGCATATCGTTATGAAGGTAAAAATATTGAGTCTTCCAAAATATCGTCTGGCGTTGATTTTCGCTATGTCGGTTTGGCGTGATACTGGGGTTTCGTGAGATCCGTCTAAAATTGTTACAATTTGATGTATTATCACATCAAGTAACGACCAAAACTCGGCCTTTAGACCAATTACACCTACTGATATGCCTCGACTGAACTTTTGCAATGTCATGAAACAACAACCTGCCCGCATTTGGAGGTACCTGATTTGTTTGAACTAGATCGCGCTTCGCGTGGCTCTTTGAAACGGAACAATAGCATGTTTTTGGTAGCAGAAAATGACTTGGCATACCGGTAGTATCGTTATTTTGGCGTCGATATGCCGGTATAAAATATACCTGATTTTGCCCAGTTCTATTTTGAAGATTTAAAGCATTTAGTATAATTTCGGGATTATAATAAACACGACAAAAGCATCCTACAAGTATTAAATATCAGAATATTGTCTTTGTGTTAGATCTTTTGTGGCGAATTCTATTTTCTTCAGGTTTTGAGTAGCAGATCTAGGAAACTTTATTCTGTATCAATTAATTGGTTTTATTGCCTTTAAAATTTCATCAAAATTGGACAAATCTTTATTTTATAGTGGCAAAATCAGTTCATGTTTTTTTAAATAAATTAATGAATTTTTTGCTTCAGAATAGTTTAATTTATTTTAATTATTTCAACTCATCTCATCTAGAACTTGAATATTTAAATCGGGAACTAACTTTTAAGTTTTCTATTTGAGCTCTGCTATATGTTGTCCATTTGTCTTTAGTTTTGTTTAGGTACAAGCAAATTGTTCCCAGGGTTACAGTATCCGTCAGGTGTCCAAAAGTTTATTAAATTTTTAGTTTAATAAATTTTCTTCTGGTGACAACATTTTTCTCCGGGTTTCCGCAGAGTGACTGACTTTCTTTTTAACGGTATTTTTAGTTTTACAGCATGGTAGCTATAGTGCTATGGTCATAACAAAATGTACCTTATATGTTTACAGTTCTATCAGAGATAACATCATCGGCCCATATTCGGCATGAGATGCAATTTAATTCCGGCAGGCTTGAGCTAAACATAAACTGTGTCTTAATGGTGCGATCCATCATTGGCCCATACTTGGCAAGATATGTTGTACCGATCAGATATTTAATTATTTTGAGTGGAATCAGGTTTCGATGTGGCGTCTTTGTTCCAACTTTTAATAATTGTTACAAAGTGTAAATGTATCTGTGTAGTCGCCAACCAGTGTCTTTAGTATTAGGAAAGACTCAGTGACGTAGATTGTCAGTTTGAAACATTCAACTGTATTATCCAATCAGGATATATAGTTGCGAAATTATGGGATTTCAGATAATAAGCAGAAAATTAGAGTTATAAATCAATGCTTTTGCTCGAAAAATCATATTTTTGTTGGTTTTGTTTTAAAATCGTACATTTAGCTGAACAGTGAGTAGAGATGGGCGACATACCGGCATCTTGCTTTCTAAAACACTGTACCCCGTCAATAATCGCATGCCTATGTGTCGCGAAGCCGGTATTTACTGCATACCGCCTAAACCTGATATGATTGACGCAAAAAGTTCGACAATTGCCGCAATTCATCGCCTCTCCCACACCCACGCATGCTTATCTGTCTCGTCTTAACAAATGCTTTGTGACGAAACAATGACCCACATTAGTTAGGCATTTCCGAGAACATGCCCGAGCGTGTTTTCGCTCACGATGTTGCAGATTGTAGTCCTCTGGCTGGCCTGCTGTTAATTGTATACAGATGAAATAGGTTTAACTTAGCCATCTTGTACCGAGCCACCGGCTAAGTATAAAAGCTTTGGGCAATTGCTAAAACTGAATGCCTGGATTCCCATCTCTGAAGAACTCGGATCTCGGGATTGTGCAAAAGAGGAGACAACGCGCTTCAAAAATGTACCCATTATAGAACCTGAGGCCACCCGCTTGAGTGATGGAGAAATATTCATGGTTCATACAAAATGTTGAGTCGACTTGTGTAAAAATATTTGTTCGTACAAGCAACGAATTGCTGTAGTAAAAAATTTTTTAGCACATCTGGCCAGGTCATGATGACAAAAAGGTCAAATTTGAAAACAGAAAAAGTGAATATGCTTACTTCTCTTGCAAAAAGCCTTTGGCTCAGGGTCAATCTGGATTTAGTAGCACATGAAAAATGTTGTACGGCGCCGTCTTAAGCATTGCCTCTGCGTGGCTTACATGTACAGACATCGGAATGGGTATTCAGCTTTCATTGGTTTGGTTTCATTCTTTTTATTAGTTTTATGCCGAACATGGGCAATTAATGCCCCATCTTTATGTTGGCTAGATGTGTTTGTGCATGTTTTTTTAAAATTTTATTCCAGAAGTTTAGTTTTTGCATTAGCCTTATTAGTAGCGACAATAGTTTGCAACAAGGCGTGATAATTAGCAAAGTAGGAGAGTGGAAAGACGGGCAAGATAACTTGAACAACTTTATCGATTGAACCGTATTTTAGACGTTTTGAGTAGGGCGAGCAGAAACGTTATTGGCGATTCGATTAACATTTTACTAATAAACAATTATTATGAAAAAAACGCACGGACGTGGCTGTCTCGGCCTAGCAGCGACGGTGCGGAATAAGGCAGTGAAAAGTGAAACCACAATAACTCGTTTGGTGCCAGTGATCATTGATGCCAGCTGTGACCCCGGTTTCTATTAAAAAGTCTAATATCACTTAAGAAGCACGGCGTGCTCTATTTAATTTGGACGTAATGTACTAAAATCCTTTTCGTGGTATACCGGTACAAAAAATACCCCATGCCGCCCAGCTCTAACAGTTGGTTTTGTTTTGGTCGTAACAAATGTCCCTTATATGTTTAAAGGTTCTATCAGATATAATATCGTAGTTTCGTACCTGGTAAGAGATATTGTACGGATCAAATTTTGTATGAGTATGAGCCAAAGATAAACAGGCTTTCTGTGGCACGATCCATCATCAGCACATACTTGACAAGATCAGTTACTTAATTATCCCAAGTGGAATCAGGTTTCGATGTTACGTCTTTGTTCCAATGTGACAAAGTGTAAATGTATCTGTGCAGTTGCCAACAGTATCATTACATCAAGATATACAGTTGTGAAATTATGGGATGGGATTTCAGATGAAAAGCAGAAATTTAGAGTTGTCGACCAGAAAATTTTAGTTGAAAAAGCAAGTTTTGTGATGGTTTTGTTTTAAAATCGTACATTTAGCTGAACAGTGAGCATAAATCAAACCCTGGATGATCTTCCCAGTGACAAAGTTTTTGACCAAACATGTCTGATCAAGCATGGTACGGTGTGACTCATGCTTGGCCAAATAAAATATGTGATTGGAGGAACAGGATTGGTGTTATTGGAAAGACATATACCCTAGGTTGAACTATTGCCCATCACTTAAGGTTGGTTGGTTCCTTTTGACCTTGAAAAACCCAAATTCAATAAAAATCAAATTATGAATGGAACTCACAAGGACTTGAACCTGAGACCTTCAACCTGCGATAAAAACATCATATTCACCAGTTTGACTTTTCCAACAAAATGTTGCAATTTTCGAAAATATTTAGGATTCGTTTTGTTAAACTAAGTTTTGCTTAGAGTCGGTCATGAATCTACCTGTTGAGTTACGATTCATCTGTAGCTCATGCTTGTAAGAAATTTATTTCTAGACAGTTACCAAATTGTGGGAAACGTGATTCAAAATTTTGAGATGGGATCAATGCAGCGATCAAATTTTGTGGGCTCCTGCCATAGCATCTCCCATCTGCAATTAATGGATATCCTATCTCATACTAAGGCTTCATTGCCTGATTATATCCTTCCAGCCTAGTCTCTATTGCACTTACTCTAAGTCTCGCAATGAAAATTACCGATATCGATTCATCGTCGCATCACCTAATTTCAACCTGAGGTCTATTGCAGTACTTTGTTCCAGGAGCTGAACTTAAGGTGAACCAACTAACTTCCATTATTTCCCTGGCAAAGAGCTACTACGAAATGTGAACCCAGCAACTAAACTTTTAATATAGAATATTGGAATATTCTATGCAGAACTGAACCACAAAAGTAGTGTGTAGTATCTGCCCCGAGTGTTGGTAAAACCATCTACCACATCTTTCTTTTAAATATATCACAGTGCTTAAAGACATCAAACCCCAGGATATTGCTAAAATTTTAAAGTAGAGCTGGGCAGCATATTGTTATGACGGTAAAAATATTGAGTTTTCCAACCGTCGGTATGCCAGTACAAAATATACGTGATTTCGCCCAGCTCTATTTTGAAGATTTAAAGCATTTAGTATAATTTCAGGATTATAATAAACACGACAAAAGCATCCTACAAGTATTATACATCAGAATATTGTATTTTGTGTTAGATCTTTTGTGGCGACTTCTTTTTTTCAGGTTTTGAGTAGCAGATCTAGGAAGCTTTATTCTGTATCAATTGATCAGTTTTTATTACTTTTAATAAAAATCTTATCAAAATTAGTCAAATCTTCATTTTTTGTGGCAAAATCAGTTCATGTTTTCTAAATAAATTAATGAATTTTGCTTCAGAATAGTTTGATTCTTTTTTCAAATTTTCAACTTGTCTCATTTAGAACTTGAATATTTTAAATCGGGTGCTAACGTTCAAATTTTCTATTTAAGCACGGCTGTATGTTGTCAATTTGCCTTCAAATTGGTTTAGGTACAAGCAAATTGTTCCCAGGGTTACAGTATCCTTCAGGCGTCCAAAAGTTTATTAAAATTTTAGTTCAATAAATTTTCTTCTGGTGACAAAATATTTTTCTTCGGTTGTCCTAGTAGCAGAGTGGTAAATATCTTAACCCCAAAGGGTCAAGATAGAGGACGAGATACTTCAGCAAAAAGAATAATTTCACGATACAATCTTATTTCTTGATAAAAAATGCACTAGCTTTTATACATTTTCTGTGACCATCCAAGTTAGCCTTAAGGCAGGATATTCTAATAGTTTTTCGTCGGACGTGATCACAACATAATCATCGTACATGTCGACGAGGCAATTAACCGGACAATCTAAACTCTAATTTAGATCAATTTTCTTTAAAGAGTTCTCGGAGTGCTAATCATAATTGTTTATGACTCTCACTGCGATACTAGCCGATTTGTCTTAAAAGGTTAAAGGTTCCGAATTAGAGTTATAATTCTGGGTGTAAAAAGATTAAAACTTGTTTTGGAGCTATCATGGCCGGTTTTAATTGCTTACAAGAAAACTTTTTTCTAATTTTTCTGATCATGCGTTGGACGCATGATGCTCGAACTTATTTAACCTGATATATTGAATGCCAAATTCTCCTAGTGGTCATGATTTTTGACCATGGTCCCTGACTAGGTTGACTTTCTTTTTGACAGTATTTTTAGTTTTACAGCATGGTAACTATAGTGCGATGGTCGTAGCAAAATGTACCTTATATTTTAATAGTTCTATCTGAGATACCATCATCGAATGTATCTGTGTAGTCGTCAACCAGTGTCTTTTCTATTGGGAAAGGCTCAGTGACGTAGATTGTCAGTTTGGAACATTCAACAGTATTATGAATTCAGGATATATAGTTGCGAAATTATGGGATTTCAGATGATAAGCAGAAAATTAGAGTTATAAATCAGGGGTTTTGCTTGAAAAATCACATTTTGTGATGGTTTTGTTTTAAAATCGTACATTTTGCTGAACAGTGAGCGTAAATCAAACACTGGATGATCTTCCCAGTGACAAATTTCTTGACCAAACATGTTTGATCAAGCATGATACGCTGTTAGATCATGGTTCATCTGTGGCTCAGGCTTGACAAAATAAAATAAGTAAATAGATGTACAGGGTTAGTGTTGTTGGAAAGACCTGGTTCGGTTTGGCCTCACCTACCTATGTAATCACCATGGGTTGAATGCTGGGCATAGGCAGATACCACTCACTGCACTTTATTATAGTGTTTCAGTCTCCTATCGAATGGTTGGTTTTTTCTTGGCATTGCTTACAACCTTGCAATAAAGCAAAATTCTATAAAAAAAGTATTAAAAGCAGGACTTACGAAGTCTCAAACCTGAAACCTCCAACCTGCGATACAAATGTGATAATCATCAGTTTAACTTTTCCAACAAAATGTTGCAATTTTCAAAAATATTTATTTATAATCAGTTGGCAATTTTTCAATAATTTCACTCTAAGGCTGAACAGTTATAAAGTGCAATAATTGGTATCTGGTCTGGGTGATAGTAAGACTATCTACCACTTATTGACCACTCTCCTAACAAGAGGGAAATATATTGGGGCATTTCTGAAACCTTCACAGGGTTTATATGTTATGATTGATTTACTTTATATCGCAGACTCAAAGGTTGCATTCGACATGCTAATCTCCAGTTGTCCAATAAAATGTTGCAATTTTCAAAATATTCGAGCTTCGTTTTGTTAAAATATGTTCTGCTTAGAATGAGTCATGGTTGAATATAACTATTGGGATGCGATTAATCTGTGACTCATGCTTGCATAAGTTTCATTTACTTGTTGGTTATCAATATTTTTTATTGAAATTCCATATAAGACTAAAGCAACGTTTTATAGGAAGCAACTAATGACAACTTATATGGCAAAAGGCTACATCAAAATGTAGTGCTAGCAAATGTAATAAACAGAAAAAACCCTCCAGTAGCACTGAGACACTATAATGAAGAGCAGGTATCTTCCCCGGGCGATAGCTATACCATCTACCACTTTTAGTTTTGAGGGTCAGAGTTAATATATTGAGGATATAAATTTGATGTTGCATATTTCCAGTAAACCTGGCTGATGTGTGGATTATGTGTGGATCATGCATATATATATCATGTAAATGCTAAATAGCTCTGTCCTCAATGTCCCTACTAATAAGCCTATGTCCTCTATGCACCTACTAAAAAGGATTTGCATCTCCGCTCTTACTAATATACTATATATGGTGTCAGCTCACAAAAAGATACTTTTACTTTTCCTGCAAATGATATAATCTATTCTTCATTTGTTTTGCATAGCCTACAAAGTTATATAAAAAGGTCATAGAATATATCGTAATATATAAAGTATCCAGATTCTGATTTGCTTTGATTTATATGTTTGAAAATAAATCATCCAGAATACTTTCAAGATGGCGAATCAAGGACAGAACCAGCCACCACAGAATCCACTTCCTACAGCTGTGATTCAAGGTGAAATTGAAATTACTCGTAATTTTTTTTGTCACCTTTACCAGGCTGTGTGTTGATTGGCACAACTATTAAAAATTCCCACCAGGAAATTCTCTCAAAAATTATTTCTCTGGAACACAACGAAAATGTTGTGGTAAATCTTGTTACATATTCTTCCTACTGCACATTAAAATAGAGACAGAAAGAGGAAACAAATATTTTCTTGATATAAAAATGCACAGGCTTGTTAGAATCTTTAAAAATCTCATAATCAATCATATGTTTGCAACTTTTTATCGAAGTTTAAAATTGTGTAAATACCCATCCCATGCGATAAGTGTAAAATTGATGTAACTCCCTCTGCAATATCGTAACAAGGAACATTAAATGCGTTTCCAAAATTATAGCATGACAACATGTAATACAGCGAAGGAAACAATGAGTTAACCAACTCAATGCGCTGTGTTCTGTTCTATTGCTGAGTGAGCTTAGAATATACTTTGAGCTACGCATCTCAGATCGCTGGGGCTGTGTTGCAACTACCATTCTCAGCATGCTTGACCGTATGCAACATCGTGCAATCATTATGTTTGGTCCCTAATTTTTTCCCGGTCTACAAAGCTTGTCGCATCGTTACCTCACTCATTATTGTTAAAGACTTTTGTTCAGGGGAGCCTTTTGGTCTCGTTCCTCCGAACAAAACATTTAATAACCAGTCCACATGATTTGAACCTCTACCCACTGTTGGTGCCCCGTTAGCTCAATCGGCAAAGCGTTGGGAATACGCTATGAGCTACGCATCTCTGATCGGCATGACGCATGTTGGAATCCTGTGGGGGATCCTCCACCATGTCTTTGCACAAGAAAAAGATGAGTAATACGATAATCCAAAAACCTTCAGCCCAATTTGAAACTGGTATCTGCACGAGAGGTCGTGGTTTGCCATATGGTTAAGCTGCATTCCAGACTTTCCTCTCCCGCAGGATAAAAATGATTTCCTATCCTTCAAGTACCACAGTGTCACAGACAATTTCATGGAAAAAGGTTTTTCTACGAACCTCAAAACTTTTGATTTTTTGCTTTCCACTGCTTTCTTGATCATGTTGATCTGCAAGGTGTTAATAGAGATGAAGAATCCTTAGATTTTAATTCTGCATTCAAGGTAGGATTTCATTTTTATCATGTGGGTGAGGAAAGCCAAGAATATGGGCTTAGTGTATAGGTATTTGTGTAGCTTCTTGCTAGTCTTTAGCATGCATTTTGACATATGCGACACCTGTGTTCACCAGTTAGTCTGATGCTACTTACAATTTAAATATAATTAAAGTAGAAATTGAAACTTCCTGTTACATGTTACAATGAATACTGGAAAACTAATCATTTCATTTCAATTCTCAGAAAGTGTTTTCGATGAAGCAAATATCACAACTAGAAGAGTTGGCACGGTACAGCAGGCGGATGTCGTTAATGCAGAAGTCGTTAATATTCAAAACTATCACCCTCCACCACCAGGTATGTTTTACTTTATTATTTTTAATGGTCACGTTATTTTTTTTATCAATTTTGTCATATGGGCTACGATGAACCATACTTAAACGATGCAATTTGTCAGCATGGCTGGTAGTATGGTACGGTATGATATGCTTTTCTTGTACACTTCATTTTTCTTACTTGGTATGTTACGGAGTTAGATATTTGTTTCAATGCTACCGTACTCTTTTTCTTACCTTCATATCACACCACATTCTTCTCATATGAATTTGAAGATAGATTTTATTTAACATTTATGTCGTTTTATAACTGAATTATGGACGCAACTAAGATAGTTTATGACTGTCAGAGGATTTCATAAATCAGATGTCATAAAACTTTATAACTTATATCAAGATGTTGGTGACTTAACATTCATAAAAATCCCAAGTTTTCCTGCATAAATATGTTAATTTTATTTAGATGGGGCACTTCAACATCCAGTACAACAGAATCCTAATTATTCGAATCAGATTTTAATTCCAAATGATTCGGTTTTTCCTAGCCCTTTGCTGCCAGGTCTGCAAACTGATAAACCTATGACACAAACTTATTCACCTTGGCAATGAAAAGGTGCAAGGTTTCATTGTCCCGCTTCGATGAACCTTTATATTAAAATGTATATTTTCTTGTTTTTAGGACTTCTCTTCAACGGAATCGCAAGATTTTTTTCAAGACTTGCCCAAGGTAAGTTTATGGCAAGTAGTTGTACCGATTCAAAAAATCTGCCAACAAAGCTATGAATATTTATACTCTCTTAATGCTACTAAGTAGTTTGGAATCGCACTCATCATATTTTGGCCTTACATGCAAACATTGGACCAGATATCCCATATCATTACGGAATCTGTACTTTGGCTGACTGCTCAGCTGCTATAATCACCATCCCTCACGGGATTCGAACCTGCATCATGGCAATCAGAGATGCGTAGCTCGAAGCGCATTCTCAACGATTCACTGATTGAGAGGAGAAGGATCAGGAGAAAAGCGATAAAGTAATATCCCATGATAAAGCATTCACTATAAGGCTTAGATGTGTCTACAAGTGTTGAACAAAATAAATTTTTACAAAAGACGTTAAAAGCATCAATAACACAGTAAAATAGCAGTTTTATTGATTTTGAAGTCCTTGACGCATCTGAAGAAAATGTAGTGCGAGACACCCAAAGAAAACAATGACTTTGCCCTTCTACATTTAACATGTTGGTATGTGCTGGTGAATAGCAAAATGGAAATTTGATGGTTCTGATATCATAGTCAACATAACGTTACAGTGAAGCTGAAATGTAAAATAAATTCCATTGTCAAAGTTGAAATGTAAAATAAATTTAAATTTCATCGGACAGAATACCACACTTTAACATCATTTGATGAATTTATCGCACACATACAGGGATGGGCTGTCAGTAGGGCTGGGCAATTTGATTCGATACGAAGCACAATTTATTTGAATCGATCATAGATCGCTCATAAGAACAAAAACTTGCTAAATAAATTAGAATTCTCATTTTTAATGACAAAACATGGAAATTGTTGCCCTTAGAAAATGTAGTGTTATTGAGAAAACATTATAAACTGTCAATTTCTTGATAACCACGATGGAGGCAAGTTGTGATATTAAAATTTGGATATTTGTTATTTACATGGAATTAATGATTCGATCCGATTCAAAAAATTATTCAAATCAGATTTTAATTCCAAATGATTTAGTTTTGCCCAGCCCTTTGCTGCCAGGTCTGCAAACTGATAAACCTTTGACACAAACTTATTCACCTTGGCGACGAGAAGGGGAATGGCTTTGACAGTCGCAAGATTCCATTTTCAATTCTCGATGTCCCTCAATATTAAAATGTATATCTTCTTATTTTTAGGATTTTTCTTTGGGCGAATCGCAAGATTTATTTCAAGACTCACCCGAAGTAAGTTTATGGCAAGTAATTGCACTGATACTGAAAATCTACCAACGAAGCTATGAATATTTATACTCTTTTAATAATACTAAGTAGTTTGGAATCGCACTCATCATATTTTGGCGTTACTTGCAAACATTGGATCAGATATTTCATATCATTAAGGGAAATGTACTTTGGCTGACTGCTCAGTTGAATTTCAATATTCCAAACCCCAATAACTGTAGTATCATTATTTATTTTCTCTGTATATTAATGCGGACTGTGAATTGTTGATTGAAATATTATGAATCCTTCAAAGTTGGCAGTTGTAAAAACGTATATTAAATTAATTTAGTACGAAGTAATTTATTCTTGTGTTATTGGAATATATTTTTAATTGTTTCTCATCTTTTGTGTAGGAAGACTATTAAAACATTCTCTTGCTAAATGTTTTTAATTTTTTTTGTTGATTTTACTAGAGTGTGAAGATTACCAGAAGATTCTCACATTTTTTTTATCTGAAATAGTTGTCACTGGATAGAATGTCTTCCTCTCTCTGTCTATCAAGATTCACTCCAATTGAGCTTCGATGTTCCTTCAAACTTTCAATACTTTTATCAAACACTTTTGATTTTTTTAACAACCTCGTATTCCAAAGCCCGTACCTACATGACTTGAAATGATGCGCTGGTTTTATATTATTTGACACTGCATCATACCTGTCATCATCCTAACTGATCTCATTTTAAATTCGTTCTAATAAAGTGAGGTTTTGGAATGAAGTTCCAGGAATTACCGAAATAGCAACGACTGGTGCAGTTGCAAAGTGATAATTTCCTAGTCAACATAACTAGCACTCAAATTTCCTATAAAAGTTAAAAATTCCAATTTTCCTGCATAAATATGTTAATATTATTTAGGAGGGGCACTTCAGCAACCTGTGCAACAGAATCCTAATCAACCTAATCCAACACCAGTCGTTCAACAACAGAATCCTAATCAACCTAATCAAGCACCAGTCTTTCATTATGAGAACCCAGAGGCTCAAAATCAAGCACCCGTCGTTCAACAACAGAATCCTAATCAACCTGATCCAGCACCAGTCGTTCAACATGAGAACCCAGAGGCTCCAAATCAAGCCACTGCAAGACAAGGTAATTATATTCTGACGATCAATACAGGTGATAATTATGACATAAGTTGTTAATTTGTTTTCAAGTTGATTTACATACAAACAATTTGGTTAAAAGTTTCAGAAACTCCGGTTGTCTGAACCTTCATTGAATTTCTGTTATTTTTAATAAAATTGACTCCAAGCAAGGCCAGAAGCTATAGAGGTTAACCAACTAACTACCATTATTTACCTGGCAAAGAGCTGCAACGAAATGTGAACCCGGCAACTATGCTTTAAGTGAAAAATATCCCATACAGAAGGTTCCAATATATAAGTTTCCAAAGTAAACTGACTCTCAACATCGGTAGCAATTATATTTAAACTTTGGCTTGACACAGCCTGGGTTTCAACGTAAACTGACTCCCAACACTGGTAAGAATTATATTTAAACTTTGACTCGACTCGACTTGGTATTCAACGTAAACTGACTCTCAACATTGGCAACAATTATATTTAAACTTTGACTTGACTCGACTTGGTATTCAACGCAAACTGACTCTCAACATTGGCAACAATTATATTTAAACTTTGACTTGACTCGACTTGGTATTCAACGCAAACTGACTCTCAACATTGGCAACAATTATATTTAAACTTTGACTTGACTCGACTTGGTATTCAACGCAAACTGACTCTCAACATTGGCAACAATTATATTTAAACTTTGACTTGACTCGACTTGGTATTCAACGCAAACTGACTCTCAACATTGGCAACAATTATATTTAAACTTTGACTTGACTCGACTTAGTATTCAACGCAAACTGACTCTCAACATTGGCAACAATTATATTTAAACTTTGACTTGACTCGACTTGGTATTCAACGCAAACTGACTCTCAACACTGGCAACAATTATATTCAAACTTTGACTCGACTCAACCTGGGTTTCCAAGTAAACGACACCATATGAAGCATTGCGTTACCTTTTAGTACCATAAATGTAATCTTCGTTTCATGATTATGCTGCAGGAAACATTTTTCACTATGATTATGCTGATTATAATACATTTTACAGTTTATTGCATTACTTTCCCACCTACCTCCTGATTCCGCTGCATAATTATGATAATATATTTCATATTTTTTTAAATTCAGTTATAATTAATGTTTGTGCTGCATTAATTCAATGAAAACCCCCAGGAAACTCCCCAACATTTTTTATCTTTAATTATTTCGCTTATTATTCAGGCGAGAGATTCGAGGATGTTTTCACTGAAATTGCGAAGAAATTCTCTTCCATCAAATATTTCAAGGAATTCGCACAAGCTGGGAATGGACTCTCTCTCAGTATTTCTGACATCACAACAATTATTGAAGACAATCCCAACTCTGCTCAGGATCAGAAACGTGGAATGTTTGGACTTTGGAGAGAGAATAATGGTAATTTTGACACCCACCTGTTGGGGGAGCATACATAACATTTAATATATATCTGGACTTCATGGAATAAAACTTTGGTTATATCATGATTTTGTTGCCAAATAAACCAGTTGGAAATAATTCAATTTTGGAAACATCCTAATCTATATGATGGAATAGGAATGAAAATTACCTGTCACAAGGCCCTGTTAGCTCAATCGGTGAAGTAGTTAGTTATATGTTGAGTTATACGCATCTCTGATCGTTCTGACGTAGATTCGAATCCAATGAGGGATGATGATTATATGCGAGAAGTCCACTGGATGCCTCGATGGCTAACACTGGTTCATATAGGCACTTAGGGCTTCCTTCACCAATCAGGTTCATGCACAGGAAACATGAGAAATATGTCAAGCCAAAAACCTTCACCCCGATTTGAAACCGGTTTCTCACGAGAGGTCGTGGTCAACCATATGATTAGGCTGTATTCTCAGCTTTATAAATGTATTTCCTACCAACTTCAATCTGATCGGAAAGCAAACAGAACTGGAGCACTATTATTGCTCTGGGAACAGACAAAGTTGAGCGCAACATTCAGGTGAACCGAACCACCCCACTGAATAAGCCTAGGTTAAAGAATAGACTCTCTTTGTCAGCTTACTATGCGGATTCTGTCCTAAACCCTATTTATTGAAAGTTTAATGTACGACCATTAGTGGTGAGTTCGGTGTGACGTTACTTTTATACAATATCCAAATATTCAAATTATATTTAATTAACAGGACAGAAAGCGACACCAAGACTTCTAAGAGAGACTGTACAGCGGTATTTCAATCAGGGGAGACCTGAAGGTGAGTTGCATTCTATTTTAACAGCGAATTGTGTGAAGCCATCATACCCTGGTCTGAATCATCAAGGTAAAGTTTTTGACTTTTGACCAATCAATCGAAATTTTATTCGTTCGATCAGTAATGCACAATATTTTGTAGATGATAGATTGCTGCATTTGGTGCGTTCCACTGACAACCCGTGCTTGACGATTCCTTCAATATAGATTTCTGATATTGACCCCAAATTATTGAAATATTTTCAAGAAAAACTAGTCAGTCAAGTAAAACCTGCCCGGAAAAATAAAAATCAATGCTTTTGAAACAAATTCAATGGTTAATCATGATTACAGCATTGTCATGATTGTGCCCACCACCCGGATCATGCCCTCCATATTAGTTATCAAATCTGTATGTTGTGACATTGTTGTTGTGACAAACAAATACAATATACCAAATGCAGTCAAACAGGGCGACAGAATCGTGTTTTTCTTCGAGTGTCCGAAATGTCCATGTTGTAGTCTCTTGGGGTCGAAAAAGCTTCAAAATCATCAACACCGTTACTTGTTACCAGTATTGGTGATTCTGAATCTTTTGTGCAGTTCGGTTTTTAGACACTTAAGAGGCGTCTTATCTTCTGGCGGAAAATATATCATGGCATATTGCAAATTTACTAAATTTGCCATAATCTAAATTATTATTGTAAGCTTTGTCCGAACAACTCCCTGCGGGCGTCATAAATCGACAGAGCAATTGACCCTAAAAGTAACCAGCTAGCAATTGGTGACCAATCTCTACTCTCTCAGGCCCGAGAATCGAAGACGCTTTCCTGGAAGTTCCTAAGAGGTTTCACAACGCTGGTCAGTTCAAACGATTCGCATTGTCGAGTCAAGGTTTATCTCTCTCGATCAATGAAGTTGAAAACATCAGAGAAAATTCCAAGTCTGTTGAAGAACGAAATCATGAAATGCTAATTCTATGGAAAATGAAAAATGGTGAGTTCATAGGCTGTTGACCCCAATGTCATTGTTCTCAACCTAATAATCAGATAATCTAATGTTTTCACTGAGATTAATTCAGATTTTAGATCTAAGTAGATCAGCATGAGTTAAATATTACTTCTTATAAATATATATTGATGATGTATTTATTTGGAGACGAATAAACGTACATACATACGACCGAAACTTCGAAATAAATATAAAAATATGTAAAAAATACAGCATTTTATTCGGCCAAGTATGGACCAAAGACGAGCTATTATGAGCTGTTCCTCAGTAATAAAAGATCAACTAAACATTTCTGCATAAAATTTTATTTATTAAAAAAATTGAGAGGCCACCCCCTCCCATTAACTTAACCTAATCTGATACATATTGCAGGAGATGCAGCAACAGAAGTTAAAATCTGGCAACTGGTTAATGAATTTCTGGGCGGGCTTGGTGGTTCCAGAGAAGGTAAGGTGCATTGTTAATATTTCAGATTTGAATTAAACATTCAAATATTATCATGGCATAGTTTGCATCGGATGGGATTTTATTGTTTTTACTCCAGGAAGAGAAAAGCCGAATGTATGGTTTAATCATAGCTTTTATTTCGGACGAAGTAGACACGGAGACCATATGGTCATTTCATGGTTAACCTGCTCACTTTATATCAAAACTGCTTACAATATTTATTCATTGCTGTTTACTGTTTACTGAGTGACAAATTGAAGTGAAGAAAATGCCAAAATTTTAGATTTTTATTCTAACAAATAATGGGTGTAAGTTATACTGTTCAAGTTTAATTAAAGAAGTTCTAAGTTGAGGTTTGGATCCTCTTTCCTGCATAGTTTTGCACAAATCTTTATCGTCTCAATAATACAAATAACTGATTTCTTTTACAGCCCCAAGTAGTTCCGGATTGCAGTCGACCTCTAGATCTCGTCATTATGAAGCCCCAGATATGCCCGATCAAGGTGAGTTTTTTATTTTCTAATCGAGTTTTGAAGCAGAACTTTGTACCAATCACTGACCCTCTAACGTTTTGTATTGAAATTTACTCTGAATGGGCAGCACTGGAAAGGAACCAAAGGCCACTTATATTGCAAAGGGCTACTAAAATCAGGAACTACACTCTAAGCTGACAACATACCTAACAGATCTGAAAATATATAATAGAGTGCAGTGAGTGGTATCTGCCCCATGTGTTGTTTGTTAAACCATCTACCACTTCTTTGTTTCCTTTTGGAGCCTTTTCACAACTTGCAGAAAATAGGTTAACGAAGGAAATCTAAATTATGCTGTCATATAGGGCGCCACAGGTAGGAAATATGTTTTAAAAATGTCGTTTTCATTGCATATCACATCAAAACACCTCATACCATGTGATTTTAGGGTCTTAAACTGGCTAAATAACCATAACATTCACTAACCCCTGAGAACGATGGTGTTACTTTCAACCACATGCTAATCAAAATAACTGTTTTTTTTATAATTGGCGCATTCTGAAAAGTGGGGGTGTGTGTTATTGATTAAGTGTTTTATTGATCTCAACGAAACTTGCCCTCAACTATTATTTTATTCCGAATCTATAAACTACTGCATACGATCACATCGAGCATTTATAGAATATTTTGTTCAGTAAACTATTGCGGACGTTGATCCAAGTCATCAAATTTCTCCGTGCCTGTTGTTAAAATGAGTGCGGATCAAGAAAACGACCCATATCTCCTATGTTCACTGTTTATCCATCCAGTGACCTTTACCTTCCATTTGAACTTCATCAGATGGAATACCTTCATTTTTTAAACTTCATTCAGCGAATTTATCGCACACATACTAACTCTGCCAGCCAGGTAACTTCTCGTCACTGAACTTATTATTTAAATTACAGCTCCAAGTGGTTCCGGATCGCAGTCGACCTCTAGATCTGATCAAGTGTCGCTGATGACAACTCAGGGTAGGTGTTGATGATTGTTCCTGTTAGTGACACTCCCTCTCACCAACCAAAATTATAAAACAAGTCTGTGGATTTTATAGTGGAACTCGATCATTCAACAAAATTAGGGGTTAATTCTGAAGTCTTGTTGAAATATAACGCTTTTTATTGTTATTAACGCATTATACGTTTTGCCGCTAGCATCAAAGCTGCAAGATCTAGAATCTTAGTCAAATGGCCTTTGTACATCAAAACTCTTCATTCCCTCTGTTCCAGGATTCCAGATTTTCTGTCCTAATTCAGCAAAAAAACTCTAGGACTCCACAAGGATTCTTGCTTTCAGCAGTGTTTTTTATGTATGAAATCATAGTCAAAGACTTCATGAAGAACTTATGACGCGTACTTTTTGCACTTAGCTTTTTGTTCTTCAGATATAACCTCTTGAAATTGGCTTACTCTCATTCGATGACGTCATACAATCCATGTGGTCGGATTTAACACTCTTGTTTCAGTAATTTTGATGAAAAATACCATATAAGAGGATTTGAAGGTTTTTGTTGATTTCAAATTTTTTAAGGATCCTCTTCAACACCTTTAAAACCGAACATCGTGTCTGTTCCATGTATGGCTCATACATGTATCATTGAATGGATCAAAATCATATAAAGTTATGCTTTGAAACAATCCTGAAATACTCTTTTCGTATGTAAGTCTCCAGGTAAATGCTTGTGTTATATCATCTACAGCTGATCTATCCGGTGCCAATATTCAAGGAAATGTTTATATTGGTTCAACTGTCCAGCAACATTGCCATGGATCTCAAGATAGTGAGGGATCAGGTCAACAAACAACAGGGTTAGGGATGAATATTGCTGGTAAGTTTGAAATATCTTACATTTCCTCTTTCTGCCTCATAAGACCTTCGCTCAGGATTGAAATGTGAAAAGCTGAGATAACATTGATTGCTTAGTTTTTAAACATCTGATAATACACAGAATCTTTACAAATTGATAGACATTGATTTATTCATTCAAGTTCTGTGTCAGTTAAGATGTCATATACGCATTGATGTGCTTTCTGAATAAGCAGGAATCCTGAAAGGGCTGATAGAATGACATGAATGATATAACGAATTTCATGTGTTTTATTTTGTCTTTTATATCTGTAAACCGAAAGTTAAACTATTGATTTTTTGTCTCCGAGTAGATATGAACCTTCATTATCAATATATCTTACACTATAACAGTCTAGTAAAGATCGCGAGTTTCCAGCGGCTTCTTGGAATTTCTCCGATTTATAGCATTATAATTCTAAGATACATATTTTTGTCACCTGGGAATATTTCAAAACTATTAGGAAATTTTCTTACATGTACACAGTCATAGACTTATTTCTGCCTTCACTTGGAATAAATAGTTCGATATTTCCATATTTATAATCCAGCACTTCATCTACTGAAAAATCTCCATATAATGGTATATAGATATTTCTCCAATTCACATGAATCTTGCTTTGATTTTAACAGGTAAAACCAGATACTCGCGGTTTCAGTAGGAATAGCAGCTAGTTGAGATTTAGATAACATTTCTCTTTTCAGGGAGAACTTTTACAGCTTGGTTTCCTATTGTCCTAGAATGCATCAACGGGTCCTGCTGTTACGTTCACCTCCTATCGCTGATAGCAAAAAATTTTTTCTCGTTTTGTTGTGATCAGTTGGGGTTCCTGGACCATGCTATTCGCTTATCCAGTGTAGATACCACTCACTGCATTCAACGATAGCTGTTCATTTCCTTTGGAATGTTTCCTGCTTAGAGTGCAGTTACTGTTTTTTTACATATTATGACGCATCCAAATAAAAGCAATGACCCCAGTCTTGTGCACCCCGTAATTGGAGAGGGATGCTAAAATCTCACGGTCAACAAATTTTCTGTACGTTTTCCTAACGTTCGTGGGTTGAGAGGAAACTTTGGTTCCTTGCTCTCTGCGAGACCAACCTCAATCCTGAAATCTTATCTTCAGATTTCGAGGTTGAGGGTCACTTGTCGCTCATACGCAAGGATTTTCCAAGGCATATGCGCAGACTAGCTGTAGCGATCTGCCTGTAGCTCGTGCATTTGCCTTCGAGTCTACATCACCTTCGTATCTGTGCTTGCGAATGTCTCTTCTGACATCGATTTCATTCCTGTTCTTTGTATACCAATCACCCTCAGCCCAAGATCGTACTATCCTGGACGAGATTCTGATGTCTTGTTCGTCTGCTAAATTTTTTCGAGATATGAGATTTCAATGCCCATCACGATACCTGGTTTAAATTCAGCTGTAACTGAGCCGGAATTTAAATTCATAATTTCGCCATTCATTACTGAGTGATTTCCTTCTCGATTTGCCATGGAGCGATGTTTTGTTGTTGCCTGCTGATGATCGCGCGGTGGAAATTGCAGAGTGGATGCGTCTAGGAATTGATGAATTCATTCCTCATCAGCAATTTCACACGAAGCTCCACTCCGCAGCATGGGTTTCACCGGAATGCTCAGCGGCAATAGCGGGGAGAAATCATCATTCCCACTGTTAACGTCAATATTGAAACAGAGATAATAGAGGACTTTAAAGAAAAAGGCTCGGAACGAATTTTCAGAATTGTCGGAGCACAATGTCATCTCTTGGTCGTTGTTGCGTTGGGATGCAAAGTCGGTTGCTCTAGTCATTTCTAAAGCGTTCGACAGACTTTGACATCAGAAGAAAATTCAGTCGTATGGGCTAACGCTCCAGAATTTATTCCATTTCATCTGGCGTCCTTCAGGGATTGATTTTTGGTCCAACTTTGTTCCTTATATATATTAATGACCTGAGTGATAATTTGATATGTGATTTGGTACTCTACGCTGATGATGCAACTCTATATTCTTGTCTCAACGATCCCTCTCGGAACAACGTCTAGCTCTGGCAAAATCGCTCGAGTGTGATTTAGCCAAAGTATCTAACACTTGGCATGTAACTCTTAAGTCGCCATGCTCTTGTTGCAGAAATCTTGAACAACTTGGTAGAAATACCTTTGTAATTTCTTTATCAATCTATTTATCAACTAAATTTGTTGATTATACTCCAGTTTGAAAACTATCAGGAAGGTCTGAAATTTTTCTTCATCTGAAATATATGTCATTGAGTAGAATGTTTTCCTCTTCCCTATCGTCTGTTCTATCAAGATGCACTGCAACTGAGATTCGATGTCTCATCAAATCTTGAATACTCATTATCAAACTCTTTTTCTAATTGATTCACCAACCTTATAGATGTGAATACAAGATTCCTATCCCAAGTACAAATTGTTTTCATAGTTTCGTGTTCTGATCTGAATACTCGACACATTCTGTAGTTCACTGAATATTTCCAGTAACCATCTGTTTACATTCTGCATCAAAGATAAACTTCAACAATTTGGAAAAGCCCTCGAAGATTCGACAAGGAAAAGATCAAAACCTGCTAATATGGATATGGAAGAACTTGCTGCTCATAACGTCGAGGTCAATCCTGATACAGTGGTAGTTAACTACTATAAAGACACCATTGAAGATCCGGAATACAAACCTGAACCTGGTTTCAGTCAGCAAACTCAGAAGCAGCCTGGTAAACCGATATCAATGAAAAATTTCTTCTCTGATGGAAAGTCGAGAGTTGCTATCATTGGTGGAGCCGGGTATGGGAAGACAGAGATGTTGAAACGATACGTTACCGCTGTACTGGATGGGAAAATCCCGGAGCTTAAAGAGGTCAAGTTTGTTCTTCATCTCAACTTTCGAGATCTCGAGGTTGAGGGCAAGATGACTTTGGGACAGTTTTTGTTCGGTCATTTGGATGTGAGTGATGATGTCATAGAAGCTGGGTTGGATCATATCAAGGAGAATGCGAAGATATTCCTTCTTGCTATCGATGGGGCAGATCAGTATGCGGCCACAGAGCATCTTGGCAAACCAAGCAAAATTGAAAACCACAAGAAGCCAGCAGATCCTAAGCTTCTCCTCAACAGCATCCTTTCAGCAAATTTACTGGATGGTATTCATGTCATCTATACATCAAGAGAGCATGTTCTTAGATATTTCAAGGGAGAAGTTCGTCCAGAGAGAATCATTGCTCTGGCAGGATTTGATGAAGAGAGCGTTGATAAGTTGATTCGTGGTCTCAGTGGTGACCAGGCCGATGACATCATGCACCACCTGGAAACCAAAGCACCAGGTCTGCTTTCTCTCTGCTCCGTTCCTATGTTCCTTGTCTTCACCGTGTTCGTTCTGCGAGCCTACAAGGATACTCACAATCCTGAAACCCTGACCGAAGTCTTGCTTCTTGTCTTTGACAACGCTATGAAGTCTGATCACATCTCAGAGGATCGAAGGCAGATCATTCACGAGGTTCTTCATCAACTTAAGGGAGTGTCGTTCAATTGTACGAGGGCAAGGAAAGTTACTTTCACCAATCAAGATCTACCAGCTGGAGTCAACCCAGATGACTTCAAAGACCTTCTGATTCCGATCCCGGGAAAGAAAGGCGTCAACCGGACACTCATAGAGAAAGATTTTGTGTACTTGCCGATTCATCAGAGTTTGCAAGTGAGTAGGCTGCAGTATTCAGTCGCTATAATACTGTTCATTGCCTTCCAAGTATTCAGTCGCTATAATACTGTTCATTGCCTTCCAAGTATTCAATCGCTATAATACTGTCGCTATAATACTGTTCATTGCCTTCCAAGTATTCAGTCGCTGTAATACTGTTCAGTGCCTTCCAAGTATTCAGTCGCTGTAATACTGTTCATTGCCTTCCAAATATTCAGTCGCTATAATACTGTTCATTGCCTTCCAAGTATTCAGTCGCTATAATACTGTTCAGTGCCTTCCAAGTATTCAGTCGCTGTAATACTGTTCATTGCCCTCCAAGTATTCGTTGCTATAATACTGTTCATTGCCTTCCAAATATTCAGTCGCTATAATACTGTTCATTGCCTTCCAAGTATTCATTCGCTGTAATACTGTTCATTGCCTTCCAAGTATTCGTTGCTATAATACTGTTCATTGCCTTCCAAATATTCAGTCGCTATAATACTGTTCATTGCCTTCCAAGTATTCAGTCACTATAATACTGTTCAGTGCCTTCCAAGTATTCAGTCGCTGTAATACTGTTCATTGCCTTCCAAGTATTCGGTGGCTTTTATACTGTTCATTGCCTTCCCATATTAACGAAATATACTCTGCCACACAGGAAGCACTTGCAGCTCTGAACATCGCTGAAATGAATGATTTCAAGGAATTCGAAGAATTTGTTTCAAAGGAAATCCATGAACCACACTGGGACGTAGTTCGACGAATCTTATACGGAATTCTCATGAACAACAAATCGTATAAAATAGCAGTAGGAACTGGTACAGGGATTATGACAAAAGGTTCTGTTATTTTTTATCGCATATAATTTTTATGGGAAATTGTGTAGGGATTAAACATAACCGCATTTATAGGTGAAAATCGTTGTTTTCCTAAATCTTAATAGTTTTGGAGTTTTTTGCTGTTCATTCGGTCCATTGTACAGCAGAATCATGATTTAGTTTGAATTCTACAACTGGTGAAATTTTACGCTTGGCTGACTCAATATGAAAAAATTTATGTTTTTGTACTAAGGCGTTCTCGCTCGCATTGAAATTCCACGTTTTATTATTATGCTAATAGGCTCTAGCACCAAAGCTACAAAATCTATAAATCCAAAATCTTATGCAAAAAATCTGTGTAAGTTTCCGCGAATCCAGAATTTCCATCAAAATTTATCAAAAAACAACATTTTTAGGAGTGCTATTTTGCACAGAAGATTTTTTGAAGTGGAATTTTGCGTTAAAAGTTTTAACAATGTGCTTGGTATCTCAAATGATAGTCAAAGTGAAACTTTGCACTTATTTCTGTTCTCCGAATGTAGTCTCTTAAAATTGATTTTCTGGACTGAAAATTTAGGTCCATGTTGTCAATTTAATAATTTTTAGAATCGCCTTCCAATAATTTTAAAGACTGCACATTGTATCTGCCCATGTATGGCCCATACATATATATCATTGGATAGATCAAAGAGCGTATAAAGATGAGTTTTGATACTGATTCCACAAAGTCCTAAATAAGGCAATTGCAATTTCAAGACTCCACATCATGTCTGTTCCATGCATGTCCCATATTATATCATTATATAGATCAAAAAGTGTGCAAATATATGCTGTGGAAGGGATTTGACAGCATCCCAACATAAATGATCCAATTGCAATTTCGAAACTCCACTTTATGTCTGTCCCATGTATGGCACATATACATGTCGTTGGATAGAACAAGGAGAGTGTGTATATATATATTTTGAAACTGATTTTATCTTTACTCTCCTTTCCAGCTTGTACTTAGCGTTTCTTAATTATTTGTTAACAGTTCTGCTCTCTCATGCGTATTGCAAACCAGTATCCTTCAGTGGAAGGCACGAAAATAACACTCGCTTCTCATTGCCTTGTTCCTGCACATGGCCTGAAACTGGGTCTTTTTAAGGCTTAGGCATAACGCTCTTTCATATATTTCGTTAAAATCAAATCGAATATTCAAATACATTCTGAAATGAACATATTCAATATGGTGAAATTATTGATTTAAGATATATTTGAGAACCGTGGTGTATGAAAATCTGTCGTTTTTATTGAAAAAAAAATAGTAAAAATTTAACAGAAGAAATTCGTCACCAAAATTATATCGGTTCGTTTTCGGTCTTGCATTTTACAAAATATTGATTGTGACAGCGGTGCCAGAAATAAGGATCGATACCAAGAAATGCTGAAAGTTCTTTTTTACTAACAGTTGGTAATATTGTTTAGATATATCCTGCATGTTGTATGATGTGACTAAATGAAAACAAAGAAGTGATAGATGGGCAGATACCACTCACCAAATCTCCCAACTAGGTTTCATAGCTTGAAATGCATTTTACAGTATAAACGGCAACTTGGTTTGTTTGATCGAGGACCAGATTTGGTGTAGAGTGAAATTGCTATATTACTCTCGTGTGGTAATATTTTGACATGTTGGTGGTTCAATTAAATTTGCAAATATCTTTCCAAAAGGCTATCATGATGATTTTTTCCAATTAATACCACAAATTAATAATAGGTACATGAAAGTTTAGCAAAATTTTCAAAAAGTGGGCGGGAAGGCTCTGTGTGTACCCAACTCCACACCCTTTCTTGCCCATGCACGGCCCGCACATATATCATTTAATAGATCAAAAAGAGTGTTCTGATTGATTGACCTGCTGGTTGAGTCATACATCATGATTTTGCTGTAAATTGAGTCAATTTATAGTTTTCTAAAAACAAAATATAACGTTTTTACAATTAGAATTATCCTGAAATGCCCGACTATATATATTCATTGGAATAGAGACTTGTCCTCACCTCTTATAATAGTCCATCTGTGACTTATGGCAAAATAAAATGTCTAATGTCATTAAGTCTCTGCAAAGCTATGTTTCTGTCTGTTCAACTTTACAGTTAATAAAGATGTGCTTAATTTGGAACCTGGCATCGAAATATTTCCAACAAGTTTACTATTGATCAATTATGGCCCATAGATGTCGTATTCCAGGTATGAAACATAAATCCGTGCGAAACCATCATATACCAAGCATGATCCAGGCAAATTTTGTAATTAGTGCCATTCTGCATCAATGGTACATACATGATCATGTATGATATGACCAAACAAATCACTGACGGAATGAATTTACTTTTCCAGTTCCTGAAGATTTGTTGAAGAAGAAGAGATCGAACCTGTTATCGAGCTTGAAGGAACGAATCAGATCAACAGAGGAACAAGGGCAGAGAGATTTCCTCGAACTCATTCACTTGATCAATGAGTGTGGTGATGTTGACGCTGATGTTACATCATCCATACGTTTGATTGACCTCTTCTACATGCCTCTCACTCAGAGTGATAAATACGCTGTTGCATCTATTCTTGGTCGTTGTTCACGTCTCGGTGAACTCATCCTGGCTGGTGTGGATCTCACTGCATCTGATCTCTCACTCCTCACGTCATCAATGCAGCGGTCGAATATCAAGGTCAGTTCCACTGGGATTCTGGTCAGAATGTTTCAACACATTTGTTCGATATTTTAACTGATTGAGAATGAAGTAGATATAGAACTGAAGAGGTATATTCAGGAGCTTGAAGAGAGATGTATTATCATGATTTTTTTTTAAGTATATTATTGCGCGAAAAAGAGAATAACTGATAAGCACCGGGAGGGGCATTTACATTTTTTGTGAAAATCCTTCGTTGCGGCCACTTAGACTGTCACCCAGTGGAGTTCGCATATTTTCGCAGATACGATCCACAAAGACTTTCGGTCAAGTCGAAGCCAAGTCTCACGCCCAATGAAGTGAAATTTCTCAAAATTTTAAAGTATTTTCGCTTAAACAACACCTAAAGCAAATATATATATATTAAATTAGGATGACTAGTTTATCTGTCCTGGCATTTTTTGTGATGATAAATTCACCCAGAAATAAACTTTTCGATTGGGATGTTATTTACAAAGCATGACTGATCGAAATTCAGTGGTCGGAATACTACACAACTCAAAAAGTAAATATCAAACCCTGAATTAATTGAAGTTAAACCCGGTGCGGTTAGGCAGCCTTGGTAACTTTGTCGCGTAAGTGTGATAGCGTTTTCTAGTTTTGGTACAAAACTGTCCAAAATTATCGCTCGCTTCTGGCGCCGGAGTTCACGCTCCCATGAAAAAAATGTTTTTTTGCTATGAATTTTAAAGGAATTTTACAATTTTAGAGTGACCTTTTTCAAGGATTCTAAGGGTCCTTATTCACATAGGCGTTTTTATGATATCTTGTTCTATCCATTTTATCTGGAAGTTTACATGAATACTATTTTATGCTTGCAAGGTATTCACCCCACTCAGATTTGGGTCGCCCTCAAAAAAGTTTAAGAACCACTGTCATACTGGATCGACAAACTAATGCAGAATGAAGAACAACATGATTTTGAGTTGGGTAGTATTCCGACCACTAAGTTTCAAACCGTGATATACACTTTCAGAAGTTATATTTTGTCAAGCTTGAAAAACAGGCGAACCCCCTCGTCGGAGTGATCCATCAATCTTACCAAAAACACATGTGCATAAAATATTTCTGACTGAGATGGTGCCGCCGACGCGTCGAGGCTCTGAAGCGCAGTGCATCTAGAGCTGGACGGCATATCGGTGGGATGGTAAATACCCGTATTGAGTTTTCTAAAATATCGCGTGGATTGAATAATGTGACTTTGTGTGTTAAATCGCATTCTAGATGTTGTTGTTTTATCCTTTGACTGGTTGTACTACTCACCTGCTCTATGGTAAGCGAAAAATGTAGAATTTCGAGAGATTTCATTTCGACTAGGTCCAAGGTCTTTGTGGATCACATTAGCGAAAATTCGCAGAGCTGTGTGGGGGGGGGGGGATATTACGTGACTGCAACGAAGGATCTTGAAAAAAAAAGAAAATCCCCCTGTCTTGACAAAATCTGACTAGTCTATCTGTCCTGGCATTTTTATGTGATCATGAATTCACCCATATCAATAACAAACTAGATAGAAATAGGAAAAGTCGAATCATAGAACAGAATTTCAAAATGCCAGAGTCAGCGGCTCAATCCCAGTCAGAAATATTTTGTGCAGACGCGTTTTGTTATGCTTGAGTTACTGATGGATCATGCCGACGAGGTGCGGCTCGCCTGTGTCTCATGTTTGACGAAATAGACTTTTCTGATTGGGATATTCTTTACAAAGCATGACGGATTGAAATTCAGTGGTCTGAATACTACACAAAGTAAAAAGTATCGAACCATGTATTAATTGAAGTTAAACCCGGTGCGGTTAGGCAGCCTTGGTAACTTTGTCGCGTAAGTGTGGTTGCTCGATACTTGGCGGATTTGCTATAGATCTTCCCTTCAGCAAAGCACTTCTCAACAAGCTGCGACTCACAATACATACACTTCCACTTTAAAAAGCTGCATCAAAAAATTTTTTCCGGCGACGGTTTGTTCACGTTCACAGCTAGCATGATTCACTAAAGGGTCCGCAAGCACGGATCAAGTTGCCTCGCCCTACGCAAGCTAGTGCCTCTTTGCGATTGGTTACCTGGAGTAGCGTTTTCGAGTTTTGGTACAAAACTATCTAGAATTATCGTGCGCTTCTGGCGCTGAAATTAACGCTAAGTACTCTCACAAAAAAATGTTTTTTTTTTTGCTACGGATTTAAAAGAAATTTTTCAATTTTGAAGTGACCTTTTTTCAAGGATTCTTAGGGTCCCTCTTTACATGGGTTTTCGTGATATCCCATTCTATCCATTTTATCTAGAAGTTTACATGAATACTATTTTATGCTTGCAAAGTATTCACCACACTCAGATCTAGGTCGCCCTCAAAAAAGTTTAAGAACCACTGTCATACTGGATCGATAAGCTGATGCAGAATGAAGAACAACATGAAACAATGTGTAGGAAATACATAAAGAACATGATTCTGAGTTGTTTAGTATTCCGACCACTAAGTTTCAATCAGTTATGCTTTGTATCGTATTTCGCAATCAGAAATTTTATTTTGTCAAGCTTGAAAAATAGGCGAGCCGAGCCCCCTCGTCGGAGTGATCCATCAATCTTACCAAAAACACGTGTGCACAAAATATTTTTGACCGAGATGGTGCCACCGACGCGTCGAGGCTCTGAAGCGCAGTGCATCTAGAGCTGGGCGGCATATCGGTAGGACGGTAAATACCGGTATTGAGTTTTCTAAAATATCGTATTGCGTTAATTTTGGCAATGCCGGTTTGTCGCTGTACGGGGTTTTAGACCACTTACAACCGCCCGCATTTAGAGGTATGTTCCTGTTTGTTTTTACCTAGGGCGCGCATCACGTGGCTTATTAAAACGACACAATGGCATGTTTTTGTTAGCAGAAAATGGTAATAGTACCGGTAATACCGACATTTTGGCCGCGGTATGCCAATACAAAATATAGCTGATGCTGCCAAGCTCTAGGTGCATCTGTAGCTCATGCTTTACAAAGCAAATTCTTTAGTTGTGCCTTCTAGCATTTAAAAACTCAGTGCTACGTTTTGAAACTCAGTGCTATGATTTGACATTCCATATTTCTATCTATTATTAATATGGATAAATTTCCCATTTACAGTCACATAAGAATCCCATGATAGATAGATTAGTCGTCCTAATTGAATTTATTTTTGTTTTAGTCGTTGTTTGCGTGGGTTGAATAATGTGACTTTGTGTGTTAAACCGCATTCTAGGTGTTGTTGTTTTATCCTTTGACTGGTCGTACTACTCACCTGCTCTATGGTAAGCGAAAATGTCGAATTTCGAGAGATTTCATTTCGACTAGGTCCAAGGTCTTTGTGGATCACATTAGCGAAAATTCGCAGAGCTGTGTGGGGGGGGGATATTACGTGACTGCAACGAAGGATCTTGAAAAAAAAAGAAAATCCCCCTGTCTTGACAAAATCACGAAATTAATTTTTTTCCAATTTTCTACAAAGAAAATTGAATCACGTTCCAGGTATGCTAGTATGTAGTGTATTTCTACTTGCACAGAATACAACGTGAAATAAATGTGTAGTGAGGAAGCTTTGAAGCTAAATAACTAGCATGTGCTCCTTGTGCCCAAAATATCAATAACGTTGCCTGCTCTATTCCTACTAAGAAAGCAAGCGCTTGCTAAATACTCTGATTTACTTATGTAGTATATTTCTAATGTTTCCCATTCACCCAATGCATCTGGTTGGTGATAGATTGCATTAGTATAATGAGGCTGTTACTTTTCTAATCGTCTCGATAACTTTGCCTGTTCTCATCTCTATTGATTGTGTTTGTGAATCTGAATTTTTCTTTGTTGCAGATAAAGGAGATTGGATTGGGATGGGTGAGTTGATTTTGAACATTTATACTCGATCAAGTATGGATCAAACATGATGAAGTATAGTTTTGAATTCATATACATTGAAACTTGTGCAACAAATATTGCTTTGTTTATCGCGAACCACAGAAGCAGCTTCTGAAAGGAACCACGGTCACGTATATGGCGGGGAACTGAACCACTATAGTAAAGTGCAGTAAATGGTATCAGGCCCTGGCAGATGGAAGAGACATTCACAGTTTCGCAAAGCAGCAAATATGTAAGTGTGGGCTTCAGAATTGGTGTATTTCTTGCGTGTGAGAGGCAACGCTGAATAAAAGAAAAACAAAGAAATGAGTATATGGGTTTACCATCACCCAGGGCAGATACCTTTCATTTAACTATATTTTAGTGCGCAGTCCTCTGTGGTATGTTCGCGTTACCATATTTTGAAGTAGATTATTTGGTTCCTTTTTGCGGTCGTTTCGGCCTTAAGAGTAAATTTAAGATTAAAAATGTCCAACGCCCTCGTCCATACTTGAGTGATATATTGAACTTTTCTCCCCTGAATGATAAAAATAATATCCTAAGGCCAAAGGGAAAATGCCACACTCAAGTGAAAATATCCTTAAAATTAAAATGTCTGAATATTTGAACCGTTAAATAATAGATCATGTATATAATGCCGTAACCAGGCATTGAGTCTATAAAATTTAGATTATTAGACAGGATAATATAAGGACCAATGTGTGCTGGTGGCGCGCAAAAATCTTTGAAATAGTCACGATATGAAACCATTCTGAAAAAGATTCGGGTATTACATTATTAGTGACGGTAAGCAAAACAACAAACCCTTTAAAATTCACTCGAAAAGGTATTCAATATATATTTTTACCATTTCCCCAGGCATCAAATGAATCTGGTTGGTCATAGATTTCATTAGTATAGTGAGGTTGCCTGCTTGATTTCTATTCCGAGTTCTCTATTGATTGTGTTTGTGAATCTGAATATTTATACTCGATCAAGCGTGGATCAAATATGACTATATATTTTTACAGTTTGTATATTTCACTGATATGAACTATATATATTCTTACATCAATTCTTATTCATACAGAGGAACCCTCTCCTCACCCATGATGAATCTGCTGCAATTTGCAACATGTTGACTCACATCACTGATTATATGTTCCTGAACTACCAAGTAAAACCTGAAGATGCTCAGATGTTTCAAAGAAAACTGAATTCACTTCCACCAACTGTGAGATATTGTTTGTATTGAATACCATTTTTCCCAACGTTAATTAGTTTCATATATTTTACCAAAGTTACATTTATTACTTATTGTGATTTCACATGAATGTTATTGTATGTGGACATGTAGGGAATATAAATGGAAAGTATGAGTTGACCTAAACCTAGAAGAGTGTTTGGAATTTGAAATATTGTTTTGCAAAGAACAGTTGCAAAATTATGATTCATCGCATATTGACAACGTAGATACCAACTAATCAAAAATTTTATCATTCACATGGTCTCAGTAATAAAAAAATAAAATGTATTTCATGGAAAACTATGAACAATAAAAAAAATAATAAAAAAATGCAAATTTAGAAAAAAAAGACGAATGGAAATGTGTAAAATTTAAAAAAAATATTAATAAAATAAATTTAAAATTATGTAAGGATAGTGAAAATAAAACAAACTTATTCTAACCCACAAGCTGTTTTAATCCTCATCTTTCACAAACAACTATTTCTCACATCCACTCCAGACCTCGATTCATAAGTCCTATTTGAATTTAGCTTAATCTTTCTTCACATTATATTGTCAAAATTTCATTTATTATTTTTCTATTTAATTTTCGTTTCATCACTGTTATATTTTGCTGGGTAGGTCATTTTATTCCTCCCCTCCATACTGTGTTTTGTAACAAATATTTCTACTACTACACAGAGAAAGATTTATAATCGGCGAAATATGTTTTTAGAAAAATTGTTATGGAAATTGCGAAATTAGGATAAATGGGCGGAATTATCAGGTTGTGCCAGCAGATATGTTTTACATCATTCACTATAACTTTCCATTGAATTTACCTAATTCTTCACAGTATGGTTCGACATATCAGGAATCCGACTCTGAGAATCATAGGTTTCAATGATTTTATATTGATTCAATGTTATTGTGTTTGTTGCAGGAACTGAAGGTGGAGTATCTGGATCTTGAAGACAAATGGCAGTGCATCCAACAAAGCAGATCAAAATGAAACAAAGATCAATGAACAATCAGAGATTCAATTTGTCAACTAAAACTAGTGATGCTCAGCAATATGATATAAATATTAACAAACTAAAGGATTATTAAACATGATTTCACTGCGCTGCATCACTACATAATGAATATTTTTTCAATCGAGTTTTATTGTTATTCAGTTTTTTTTTTAACATTTTTAATCACTCGCTATCAACAGATCACGACCTTTTTCAATACAAAAAAATTTTTCACAACTAAATGAATTATTAGTTTAGACGATTGCAGCTAAATTACGATAAACATTGCAAGTTGAAATATGTCTATTTTTAATTTTTCGAATTTTTCAAAGCATTGTTTCATAGGCTTCATGTGCATAGTTTCATAGTTCTACATTCTATCAATTGCACACTGGTATGAAACACCAGAGAAAAATATTTCTGAATGTGATCGATATTCGTCGAGCTTAAACCTCAGATAGATTTCTCATAGATGGAGTCATCCACAAACGACCGATGTTTTAAATTATTTCAGCAGAATTTATATGATCGAACATACACACGTATTGATATTTATGAGCATCCTATGAAATTACAATTTTTTATACTTCGGCAAATAAGTCCAGACATAGTTATCCAGTTCTCTCACTTTTCTTTATCAAATACAAAACACTTTATTAGAAACAAACTGATCATGATTAATCGTTTATACCATCTTTTCTGAATTCTAATTATATATTAATACGCAGACTGAATATATAACGCATCGTGAAATATTTTTGTGCTCTTGGTCATTTCAAGATTATAGAGTTCTTTAGTTAATGTTGCGCTCTCATATTCGCGGCGATCTTGTGTTTTATACAATTTGTTAATTTCCAAATAATTACTGTTAACAATAACTGGTTGATAACCAGGGGTCAATTAAGTAATGACATCCCTGCATATGTAGGAAAGTGTCTAAACATAAGGAAATTGTTTTCGAATTCTTTAGTTTTTGCAATGCCAATCTTCATTGGAGATTTTCCTCTTCCTCCCACTAATTTACCGCTGTCAGTTTATATTTTAGTTTGATAATTTTGCTTGTTATGTTTTAACATTGTTTCCCTCGCTTAGAATCATAGGTTTCCTATGATTCGACTTCATTTTTATGTAGATTTATTCCTAGAAGTTCCTAATTTACAATATTATGTAGGAGTTTGATTCATTAAACTAGAAAGTAGTGAAATTCTCATTGTCTGATAAGTATTACTAGATCGACCGTGGGGAAGTGAAGGACTGGAAAAGTAGGAGATCAATGGGAAGGCTGGTTTATATTTCAAAGATGGCGGGATTACAAGTACCAACCAACTTACACGTGGGGAATAAAGGTTTGTCTTTGAAAGGTGGGGGGGGGGGACTTGCAAGTACCGAAGGACTCTTCAGACTTAATTGGCTATATGTGTGCAAATCAATAGTTCGTGCGTTTGTGTGTATATGTTTAAATAATGGCAATTTCAACCGCATATTCTTACAGCCACTTCCAAGAGTGGATCATCCTGTCAAAGGCCCTGTAACAGCGGCCACTTATAGACGGACAGGTTTACAATTACTGGATAAGATAATCTTTTCAAATGAAAAACTAATGCACCGTTCCGAATGTTTAGTGTGGAGAGAATAGTATTTTCATACAGATTTCAAATTGGCCGAAATAGAGAATTAAGTGAAAAACGACGAAACGAATATTTTATGGCCTAAATAAAGCTAGTTGCATTGACGCGCCCCTCTTTCATCACATATCCACTGAAAGAGCATCTGATGAAGGACTTATATACAAAGTTTCAAAAAATTTGTATGGGGGAATAGTATTTTTATATGGCTTCGAACTCGATCAGAATTGCGATTTTGTTAAAAAATGACCAAAACGGAAATTTCAATGCTAAAATGAAGCTAGTTTTATTGACGCGCCTCTCTTTCATCACATATCCACTGAAAGAGCATCTGATGAAGGACTTATATACAAAGTTTCAAAAAATTTGTATGGGGGAATAGTATTTTTATATGGCTTCGAACTCGACCAGAATGGCGATTTTGCTGAAAAATGACGAAAACGGAAACTTTAATGCCAAAATGAAGATAGATTTATAAACGCGCCCCTCTTTCATCACATATCCACTGAAAGAGCATCTGATGAAGAACTGATATACAAAGTTTCAAAAAATTTGTATGGGGGAATAGTATTTTTATATGGCTTCGAACTCTATCAGAATTGCGATTTTGCTAAAAAATGACCAAAACGAAAATTTCAATGCTAAAATGAAGCTAGTTTTATGGATGCGCCCCTCTTTTATCACATATCCACTGAAAGAACATCTGGTGAAAAACTTATATGCAGAGTTTTAAAAAATTTGTATGGGGGAAAAGTATTTTTATATGGCTTCGAACTCCACCAGGGATGGCCGGAATTTGACGTATCCGAGGGTGAGTTACAATGTATTTTTACACGTAGCAAGTAAATATGAAACTAGGTAATTCATTTATGTTATGTCGAGTTAGAGAGACCGTAAAGTTGATGCAAATCAATCCCTAAGTTTCGCTCGTGTAACTCGGCCTATTTTAGAATAGGCCGTGTTTCTTATTAGTTCTCAGATACAGCAGTAATGCGGTAATTTTCTTGCAATTAACACAATCTGTGTTCGGTGCTAATTTAGCCCAGACTGACATATGAACATCATTCTTTGGCCCTTTATGTTTAATTCGTTGTTCAGATATATTATTATATTTTTCGTATAATCACAGGTTGTTTCACGGCCCCTTCGTCCCCGTTTTCTCTTTCTACATAGTATATCAGATCTATATCAGATGTTCTGTCAACGGCTATATGATAAAAGAGGGGCGCGTCAATAAAACTGGCTTTATTTTAGCATTGAAATTTCCGTTTTTGCAATTCTGATCGAGTTCGAAGCCATATAAAAATACTATTCCCCCATACAAATTTTTTGAAACTTTGTATATCAGTTCTTCATCAGATGCTCTTTCAGTGGATATAGGATAAAAGAAGGGCGCGTCAATAAAACTAGCTTCATTTTGGCATTGAAATTTCCGTTTTGGTCATTTTTTAACAAAATCGCAATTCTGATAGAGTTCGAAGCCATATAAAAATAATATTCCCCCATACAAATTTTTTCAAACTTTGTATATCAGTTCTTCATCATATGTTCTTTCAGTGGATATGTGATAAAAGAGGGGCCCGTCAATAAAACTAGCTTCATTTTAGCATTGAAATTTCCGTTTTGGTCATTTTTTAACAAAATCGCAATTCTGATCGAGTTCGAAGCCTATATAAAAATACTATTCCCCCATACAAATTTTTTCAAACTTTGTATATCAGTTCTTCATCATATGTTCTTTCGGTGGATATGTGATAAAAGAGGGGCGCGTCAATAAAACTAGCTTCATTTTAGCATTGAAATTTCCGATTTGGTCATTTTTTAACAAAATCGCAATTCTGATAGAGTTCGAAGCCATATAAAAATACTATTCCCCCATACACATTTTTTGAAACTTTGTATATCAGTTCTTCATCAGATGCTCTTTCAGTGGATATAGGATGAAAGGGGGGCGCGTCAATAAAACTAGCTTCATTTTAGCATTGAAATTTCCGTTTTTGGTCATTTTTTAAACAAAATCGCAATTCTGATAGAGTTCGAAGCCATATAAAAATACTATTCCCCCATACAAATTTTTTGAAACTTTGTATATCAGTTCTTCATCAGATGCTCTTTCAGTGGATATAGGATGAAAGGGGGGCGCGTCAATAAAACTAGCTTCATTTTAGCATTGAAATTTCCGTTTTGGTCATTTTTTAACAAAATCGCAATTCTGATAGAGTTCGAAGCCATATAAAAATACTATTCCCCCATACAAATTTTTTGAAACTTTGTATATCAGTTCTTCATCAGATGCTCTTTCAGTGGATATAGGATGAAAGAGGGGCGCGTTTATAAATCTATCTTCATTTTGGCATTAAAGTTTCCGTTTTCGTCATTTTTCAGCAAAATCGCCATTCTGGCCGAGTTCGAAGCCATATAAAAATACTATTCCCCCATACAAATTTTTTGAAACTTTGTATATCAGTTCTTCATCAGATGCTCTTTCAGTGGATATAGGATGAAAGGGGGGCGCGTCAATAAAACTAGCTTCATTTTAGCATTGAAATTTCCGTTTTGGTCATTTTTTAGCAAAATCGCAATTCTGATAGAGTTCGAAGCCATATAAAAAGACTATTCCTCCATACAAATTTTTTGAAACTTTGTATATCAGTTCTTCATCAGATGCTCTTTCAGTGGATATAGGATGAAAGAGGGGCGCGTTTATAAATCTATCTTCATTTTGGCATTAAAGTTTCCGTTTTTGTCATTTTTCAGCAAAATCGCCATTCTGGCCGAGTTCGAAGCCATATAAAAATACTATTCCCTCATACAAATTTTTTGAAACTTTGTATATAAGTCCTTCATCAGATGTTCTTTCAGTGGATATGTGATGAAAGAGGGGCGCGTCAATGCAACTAGCTTTATTTATGCCATAAAATATTCGTTTCGTCGTTTTTCACTTAATTCTCTATTTCGGTCAATTTGAAATCTGTATGAAAATACTATTCTCTCCACACTAAACATTCGGAACGGTATATTAGTTCTTCATTTGATATTTTTCCATTTCATAATAGGACGAGGTCAATAAAATTGATATTTAACATTGAGATGGACAATTAAATTCCCGTTTTTGAGTCCAACAATCGAGCGCGTGTTGGCAGGATATTAAAGTAGTGCGTGTATATTCGTTATTTGTCTATTTATTTATCGAAGTATTGAATTTCCTTGAGTAGTAAATTAACTTTATCTGTGAAAAAAATTATCTATCAAAATTGTGAGTTAAACATCGCATTCTGTTTATTATTTGTTTTATCTGCGTATTATCTGTCATGCCGAATTCATTGCTCCGCCTTCCGAGGGATAAATAATTTTAGCGACACGCTCTGCTGATCACGTTCCATGCATTTTCTTCTATTTGGCAACTACTTTTCGCACTTTCGAAAACGAGAGAGATGTCCGCTAAAAAATGTCTGCTGGGGTAACCTTGGTAGGTGCGGGCTACGGTAGGTACGGGCTTCAGGGTCGACCATAGCAGTACAGTTCTATTTGGGATGTTAACATTTAAATGTCTCTGAGTGTGATGGCCTGTGGACATTTCTTTTTACGACTTCATTCGATTACGAGTATCGTAAATCTATTGTTATTTCAATCTTCCCTTTCATTTTGTTTGGTATTTGCATTGTATGACTGAATAAAACTTATTCCTTTTAATCTCAAACTTGTTTATTTTTTTAATCAGTTTATCAAAGTACTAATACCATATTGAATTATGCCGCAAGCTGGGTCATTAGAAGATCGTCTGAGAAGTGTTGCACAAGACGCTCCACAAGAAGAGAAACCTGCACCCAAACCAGCAATTGATCGTGAAAAAACTTGTCCACTTCTTTTGAGGGTTTTCACGTGCAATGGCAGACACCACGCTCTGAGTGAATATGCGAGAGGAAGTGTTCCAAATAATGAACTACAGATTTATACTTGGTGAGAATCTTGTTTTTCTTTGTGTCCTGTGGGAGGGGAAAGCCGAGAATATGACCTAACCATGAGGCGAACCCCCGTCGTCCTCTGGTGCAGATATCAGTTCCTATTCCAGAATGAGATTTTCACCCGACTGTTTACTGATACATTCCTGTGGATGAGCATGGTAGGGGGGAACTGTAATCATTGGTCATGTGAACCGCCGCGCACCGACGTGGTGTCCAGTAATCCTCTCATTATTATCGTCCACAAGAGATTCGAACCAGGGACGTTAGAGATGAATGCTTCAAGGAGCTTTCCAAATGACTGAACTTACCGACCAACCTTCTCAATTTTGAACCAGTGTGACAGCAGATGTCATAGTTCGCCACTTGCTCGAGCTTTATTCTCGTCTTTCCTCTCCAACATGATGAAAATGGAATATTAGCAGCACAGCCTACCCATTCACTAAAAAAATCGCAGTTGCAGTACTTTGAGCCTCTCGTAACTAGGGATGTAAGTTTCCAATACTTTTTTTTACAAATTAAATTTCCAGGAAATTAATTTCGAATCAAATCTTTCCACATATGATTCTATTTAAAAAAAATTATTCCCAACCTTTTTGAGATACTATATTAATTTACAAAACCCAAGAACACACCCGATGTTCAAATTCAAGTAACACTAAACAAGAAAGAAATAGCTGTGTATTAGTTTTAGAACTGGGCACAATAAAATTGGAAAAATGTTATCATAACAAAACACCAAAGAGCCAAATAATTTTAAAATGAAATGTTTGCCATGTTCTAAAAAACAACGAAACTTCATGAACGTGACGCAACGAGAGTTTATTAATATCATGAATTTTCTTAAAATGCTCAGGATCGATTTGAGTTGATTCGGATTCATTTGAAATTCTGCTAAGTTAAATGTCCCTACTTGTAAGTAAAGACAAAACTTCCAGATAACAAGAGTAAAGCTTTCGTACTCTGGGTAATTTGCATCCTTGGAAATTTGTTGAATAAAAACTTTGTATAAAATTGATCATTTTTTAGGATGGATGCGACATTGAAGGAACTCACAAGTTTAGTCAAAGAAGTCAATCCAGACGCTCGTAGGAAAGGGACAAAGTTTGAGTTCGCTACTGTTTATATGGAGAGGAATGGCCGCCAGAGGTAAGAATGACATTGTCACAAGATCTTATTTTTTCGGGTGTCTGAAACTTGCATCATTTTTTTCAGATAGACCAAAGGACTTCAAAACTATGAACACTGTTATTTCATAGCAGTGTTAATGGTTTCGAAGCATTTTCTGGAAACCTTCATTTGCTTACTATTAAAGAATCGTTGAAATTTTTTTACCAAATGATATATCATTAGAATGGTTATTATGGGCAAATGTTCTTCGGATTCTCCCAATCGCAAAATTCAGTTTTGTTATGCATGAACCAAAGATGGCCACACCTCTGAAGCTCGAACCATCAGCAATTTATGCTTCGTGAAACATGGTTTAGCAGAAGATTTCTGACTAGTTTAGGATAGGATTTCATTTTTATCCTGCGGGAGAGGATAGCTGAAAATATAGCTTAACCATATGGCAAACCACGACCTCTAGTGCAGATATTAGTAAAGAATCAGGGTGAAGGTTCACTCATTTTTCTTGTGTATTGTCATGGTTGGTGGAGGAAGGTATAAGCAATGGTTACGTGAACCACCATGCACGGACGAGGCGTCCAGCAGACCTCTCTCATATAATCATCCCTCACGGGATTCGGACGTTAGTGATGCGCATCTCAAAGCATATTTCCAATGTTTTACCGAACGAGCTAACCGGGCACCAGTCTACTAGTTTGTGGTCAAATTCTGGTTTATGTGTATTCTTCAAACCAAATTATAATATTTTTTTACATTCTAGTAATCTTTAGCATATCAGTGTTTTTTTCCCAAAGCAAATGCTTAACTAAATCTCTTGATTAACCCCCCCCCCCCCCCCCCCCCCCCCCCCCCCCCCCCGAAACAGCTGAATAATCCTCTAAATGATGTTGTATTAAAACTTCACAGATTCAAAGACATCGGTCGAACAATGGCAGGACTGAAGGGTCCGGATGACAACGTTACCTTGCAGGTAAGATTTGACGAATCTTCGGATGTCTGAATGTCACACAATTTTTTCAGATAACCCAGAATAGGATAGGATATCATTTTTATCCTGCAGGAGATGAAAGCCGAGTATATAGCCTAATCATATTGCAAACCTCTCGTGCAAATACTAGCTCTGTATGGGGGTGAAGGTTTTTGGATTATCGTATTTCTCATTGCATGGACCTGGTTGGCGGAGGGAGCCGCAAGCAGTGCTTACGTGGACCACCATGCACCGCCGAGGCGTCCAGCAGACCTCTCGCATATAATCAACATTCCTCAAGGGATTCAAACTTGTGTCATGATGATCAGAGATGTGTAGTTCGAAGCGTATGGCCAATGTTTTCCCGATTGAGCTTACCAGACACCGATAGCTTATCCACCATGCCGGTATTGAAAGTTTGGAACCTTTTCATACAATTTGACTGAAACCAGACAAGTGTGGCGGGACTGGATTTTAGTGGTATTTCTTACTCAATAGCGCCCTAAGTGTCTGTGAAAAGTCCACGATGTCGCATATTGCGCCATCGTTGTGTAAGATGGCTTGGGCTTGCAATGGTTGTGGGGCTTCTGGTTTTGGCTGCGTGAGGGACATGATCCGAGTTGATCGTTCTTTGTGTTTTTATCTGTTCCGACTGTTGTTGTTCATTTCTTGCTTGTTAATAAACTGAGCATCATCTACGAACCTTTTGTGTGAATTTTGCAGCACACAGGAGTCTTCTGAATTAAGACTGAGGTGTACAGTTCTTAGCTAACTGTACTGGCGAGCACACTGTTATTTCTTAAAACCGCCCCGCTACAAAATTGGCGAGCACGCCAGGATCCAGTTAAGAATTGTCCTCTAGACAACTGGATAATTTATGATGCCGTCAAAGAGAAGAAATTCGACTAAGCAAGTAATGGAAGAATGCTGGGATGTGATGAATAACAAACTTGCTGAAATAAAGGCCGAGATCGAATGTAAAACTGAAGGCTTGAAAGCGGAGAATAGAAGATTAGCCGAGTTATTACGAGAAGCATTGGTTGAATCAAACCAAAATAGAACGGATATTAAACGACTTGAAGAAAGAGATCATGATGTGAAGGAATTACTCGTTCGGGTTCTAAATAAACTTGAGCACGATGAGTTCACCAAGGAGGTTGAGGTACCGGTACCACCGGTATGGCCAAAATCTAGTTTAAAAACACCAGAGTTGCATGAGCATGTGAATGTTGCCGAGAATTGGCCTGGTAAAAATGTTGTGCCGAATAGTTTTGCCAAAAAGTTGAGTTTTGCTGATGAGTGTAAGCTTGGTCAGTCTACACCCATGTATGATTTAAATCATTCTGGTTTCAATCAGGATATGGGTGCTGAGACGTTTGAGAGGTCCCATTGTAGTGCCATGAATAATAGTATGAGAATCGATGTTCAGCCTGATACGTTTAATGGTTCAGGTATGTCACTGGATGATTATTTGTGTCATTTTTCATCTATTCGTGTTTGTAATGAGTGGAATGATCAGATTGCTGGTGCACATTTTGCTGCTTGTATGAGAGGTAATGCTTTGTCTCTGCTGAATGAGCTAACCATACCTGATAGGTATAATTATAGTGTGGCTGTTAGTCATTTGAAGAAGCGTTTCTATCCTGAGGGTAAAGAGGCATATTTTGCCACCTTGTTTAATAACAGAAGAAAATTGACCAGTGAGTCGCCAACTGAGTTCGCTTCTTCCCTCCGCTCCTTGTCGAGGAAGGCTTATCCTTCTTTTGATAGTAGAGTTCGAGAAGATCTGATTAAGCAGCGCTTCATATCGGGCTTTCCCGATTTTGAAATGTGTAAAACTCTGATGATCAGACAGTCTCAAAGTCTTGATGATTTGATCACTGTTGCTGATGTTTGTCATTCTATTGATGCCACACACACTGGACCTGTTTCACCTCGTGCTGTAAAACCCATGGTTGCTGCTTTAAATGATTATGCGAGTGCTGGTACAAACAAAGAATGTGCGGGTGATTGTGATTTTCGTCAGATTTATAGTGATATTAAGGATATGCTGGAACGAATTGGTTCTATGCTGAGTAGGGGTTTGACTTTTCAGCCTAAGGGTATCAGGAATGGTAATGAGAGTCGCAGAAATGCAATTGCTTGTTACGGTTGTGGTGCCAAAGGCCATATACGTAGGAATTGTCCAGAGCGGTGCCAAATTTGTCATCTCAAAGGACATATAGCTGCCCGTTGTCCCACTGCATATGCTGCTCCGCAAAATATTCAGAACTTTCCTGATTATGCTGCTCAGCAGAATTTTGCTTATCCTTTAAACAGGTCGCAGTAGTACGGCGGAACTCTGTTGCTACTGACGATTTGAGTGATTGTTGTATGGACCAAGAATATTGAATTGTTTTTCGAATTTTGTATATCGTATCAAGAATTTGAACACTGGTAATTGTGGGATTGCACATGTTGATCATCTTAGGCCATACGTGACCAAGGATAATGATGATTTGTTTAATTTTAGAAAGAATTTGTTATTTTAGTTAGGGATTGTATTATTTTTCATAGCCATATGATTTTGATTTGTTTGCAATTTTGATTTTAACTGCCACTGTTCATTTCAGTACTGTGTTCTTTGATATTTTTGAACTGTGAATTTGTAAACGGAATTCATACACTGTTTTTTATTTGTTTTATATGCTTACCATTTTTTACTGCTGTTTTTTAGAGGTATTCTGTTTTTGAGAGAAAATTTTTTATTGAAAGTTTTCTCTAAGAAACAGGGGGGTACTGTGGCGGGACTGGATTTTAGTGGTATTTCTTACTCAATAGCGCCCTAAGTGTCTGTGAAAAGTCCACGATGTCGCATATTGCGCCATCGTTGTGTAAGATGGCTTGGGCTTGCAATGCTTGTGGGGCTTCTGGTTTTGGCTGCGTGAGGGACAGGATCCGAGTTTATCGTTCTTTGTGTTTTTATCTGTTCCGACTGTTGTTGTTCATTTCTTGCTTGTTAATAAACTGAGCATCATCTACGAACCTTTTGTGTGAATTTTGCAGCACACAGGAGTCTTCTGAATTAATACTGAGGTGTACAGTTCTTAGCTAACTGTACTGGCGAGCACACTGTTATTTCTTAAAACCGCCCCGCTGCAAAATTGGCGAGCACGCCAGGATCCAGTTAAGAATTGTCCTCTAGACAACTGGATAATTTATGATGCCGTCAAAGAGAAGAAATTCGACTAAGCAAGTAATGGAAGAATGCTGGGATGTGATGAAAAACAAACTTGCTGAAATAAAGGCCGAGATCGAATGTAAAACTGAAGGCTTGAAAGCGGAGAATAAAAGATTAGCCGAGTTATTACGAGAAGCATTGGTTGAATCAAACCAAAATAGAACGGATATTAAACGACTTGAAGAAAGAGATCATGATGTGAAGGAAGTACTCGTTCGGGTTCTAAATAAACTTGAGCACGATGAGTTCACTGAGGAGGTTGAGGTACCACCAGTACGGCCAAAATCTATTTTGAAAACACCAGAGTTGCATGAGCATGTGAATGTTGCTGAGAATTTGCCTGGTAAGAATGTTGTGCCGAATAGTTTTGCCGATGAGTGTAAGCTTGGTCAGTCTACTCCCATGTATGATTTAAATCATTCTGGTTTCAATCAGGATATGGGTGCTGAGACGTTTGACAGGTCCGGTTGTAGTGCCATGAATAATAGTATGAGAATGGATGTTCAGCCTGTTACGTTTGATGGTTCAGGTATGTCACTGGATGATTATTTGTGTCATTTTTCATCTATTCGTGTTTGTAATGAGTGGAATGATCAGATTGCTGGTGCATATTTTGCTGCTTGTATGAGAGGCAATGCTTTGTCTTTGCTGAATGAGCTATCCATACACGATAGGTATAATTATAGTGTAGCTGTTAGTCATTTGAAGAAGCGTTTCTATCCTGAGGGTAAAGAGACGTATTTTGCTACCTTGTTTAATACCAGAAGAAAATTAACCAGTGAGTCGCCAACTGAGTTCGCTTCTTCCCTCCGCTCCTTGTCGAGGAAGGCTTATCCTTCTTTGGATAGTAGAGTTAGAGAAAATCTGATTAAGCAGCGCTTTATATCAGGCTTTTCCGATTATGAAATGTGTAAAACTCTGATGCTCAGACAGTCTCAGAGTCTTGATGATTTGATCACTGTTGCTGATGTTTGCCATACTATTGATGCCACACACACTGGATCTGTTTCACCTCGTGCTGCAAAACCCATGGTTGCTGCTTTAAATGATTATGCGAGTGCTGGTACAAATGAAGAATGTGCGGGTGATTGTGATTTTCGTCAGATTTATAGTGATATCAAGGATATGCTGGAACGAATTGGTTCTATGCTAAGTAGGGGTTTGACTTTTCAGCCTAATGGTATCAGGAATGGTAATGTGAGTCGAAGAAATACAATTTCTTGTTACGGTTGTGGTGCCAAGGGCCATATACGTAGGAATTGTCCAAAGCGGTGCCAAATTTGTCACCGCAAAGGACATATAGCTGCCCGTTGTCCCACTGCAGATGCTGCTCCGCAAAATATTCAAAACTTTCCTGATTATACTGCTCAGCAGGATTTTGCTGGTCCTGTTGTTCCACAGAATACGAACCACAGTACCGTAGCTTCTCTGTCTCCGCAGATGTGTAGTTCCTCAAGCTCTGCTTGGAGTGGATCTGCCTGGTCACCTCCACGCAACGCTAGCTTTCCACTGTCCCATACTACTCAGACACCAACTTCTGCTGATTCTTTAAACAGATCCCAGTAGTACGGCGGTCCTCTGTTGCTACTGACGATTTGATTGATTGTTGTATGGACCGAGAATTTGAATCTTTAATCTGTTCTTTAAAATTACCCACTAGCTGGTATGCTAGGATTGTTTTAAATGGCATTTCTGTACGATTTCTTATAGATACTGGAAGTGCTGCTACTCTCATAGATACAGATATTTTCCGTAAAATAGGCGGTAGAGAGTCAGATTTGACTGCCTGTGATATTAGTTTCCAGACCGCCAATGGTTCTTCTTTGCATGCTCGTGGTGTAACTGATTTGAAAATTTGTATTGATTCTGTATGTGCAATGCAAAGTGTTATTGTTGCGGATCTTGGTGCACCGTATGGTTTGCTTGGTATAGACTATTTTAAAAAGCATGATTGTGTTTTACATATGTCCGAGGGTCGGATGGAAGTGGAAGGTCAATCTGTTTCGTTGACTGAGCCGCTTTCATCTGTTCCTAGTTCCTAGTAGAATTTTAGTGCATGAAAATGTGACTGTTCCCAGAGAAAGTGAAATGGTGATTTATGGTCGTTTGAATTGCCCATGGACTCCTAATAATAATGTTATGGCCCTGGTGGAGGCTGCATGTGTATTTGAGAGTGAATACGGTTAACGTGGTTTATTTATGGTACCTGGTGTGGTGGATCCCTCAAACTCTCAAGTGCCTCTCATGGTGGTCAATGTTAGCAATGAAGCAGATACCTGCAGACTTGCTTATTGGTGTTCTATGCCCACGAGAGAACCTGACCATCTCATCCCTGGAACAAGCCGAACTCTGTGAAGTTGAAAGGTCTGGAGATCTACCTGAACATTTGCAAAAACTTGTTGATGAGGCAGAAGATTTGACTGATGATCAACGTCAAAGGGCTCGTGATCTGCTGATTGAATTTCAAGATGTTTTTATTGGTCCAGATGGTAAACTTGGCCGAACTTCTGTTGTCAAGCACAGAATTATAACTACAACTTCTAAACCTGTTAAAGTTCCTCCACGGCGCATGGGCTGGGCCAAGAGACAAATTGCTGAAGAGCAAGTGAAGAACATGCTTGAACAAGGTGTGATCGAACCAAGTGAAAGTCCATATAATTCACCAATCATACTTGTGCCGAAGAAGGATGGATCAATGCGTTTCTGTATAGATTTTAGAGCGCTGAATCATGTAACGATTAAAGATGCATACAGTTTACCTCGAATTGATGAAATTTTGGACTCATTAGGAAAAGCACAATGGTTCTCCTCACTTGACTTGGCAAGCGGATATTGGCAAGTTGAACTTGATCCAGCTGACCGTGACAAAACAGCTTTTAGTTTGCCAGGTTCTTCACAATACAGATTTGCCGTGCTTGCTTTTGGCTTGTCTAATGGGCCAAGTTGTTTTCAGCGTTTAATCGACAAGATTTTGTCTGGACTTTTGTGGAAAATATGTCTTGCGTTTTTAGATGATATTTTGTCGTATGGTGAAAGTTTTGATCTATCACTGAGCAGTCTCCGTGAAGTTTTTGGTCGAATTCGTGCTGCTGGATTGAAATTTAAGCCGGAGAAGTGCAAACTGTTTCGTCGAAAAGTAGAATATTTAGGACATGTAATATTGGCTAATGGAGTTAGTTGTAGTGATGGCAAGATCACTGCAGTACGTGACTGGCCTACTCCATCAAATGTGAAGGAAGTGCAAGCGTTCCTTGGTTTTTGCAATTATTATCGTCAATTTGTTCAAGACTTTTCCACCATTGCGTACCCGATTGTTTCATTGACGAGAAAGAAGGTTAAATTTGTTTGGACTGAGCAGTGTCAGACTGCATTTGATCGCCTGAAAGAACTTTTAATTCGTGCTCCCATTCTCTCATTTCCTCAGGAGGATGGGGATGAATTTATTTTGGATACTGATTGTTCAGGATTTGGAGCTGGTGCTGTTTTGAGTCAAATACAAGATGGTGTTGAAAAAGTAATTGCCTTTGCCAGTGTTACCTTGAACAAAGCTCAGAAAAGGTACTGTGCTACATATCGAGAGCTCTTCGCAGTGCAGCATTTTATCAAGTATTTTCGACATTTTCTGTGGGGAAGACATTTCAAATTGAGGACAGACCATGCTTCTCTGCGTTGGCTTCTTAACTTCAAAGATCCAGAAGGCATTGTTGCTCGCTGGATATCTGTTTTGGACACTTATGATTTTACAATTGAACACCGTGCCGGTTCCAAACATGGGAATGCCGATGGTCTAAGTCGTATACGCCGTCGATGCAATCGTGATTCATGCCTGAACTGTGGTAAAGGTGACCAAAATTATGATATTGAATGTACAGAAGCTCTAAAAGTTGCTACATTACAACCTAGTAGTGGAGAGTCTGCTGAATGGTTTGGATCTTATTCATCAGGGGAGATGCGTGAAATGCAGATGAAGGATGTTAACATCTCTAAAGTTCTGACAATGAAGGAGACTATGGATGAGCCACCTAAGTCTGCAGAGTTGTTGATTTTCTCCAGAGAAGTTCGTATTCTATGCAGCCAATGGAAGTTGTTGAAAGTAATCGATGGAGTTCTACATCGGGAATTTTTATCAGCTACGCCTGTAGGGAAATCTATTTTTCAAATTGTTTTGCCTTTAGTTTTGCGTCGCGAAATGTATCGACAACTCCACGAGTTGCGTACTGGTGGACATTTGGGGAAAGAACGGACTTACAAAAAATTAAGGGCAAGATTTTACTGGCCCAGAATGCACAGTCAAGTGGCGTCATGGTGTCGCTTTTGCAAAGCTTGTGCTGCGACTAAAACTCCTCATGGTAAACATCGGGCAAAAATGTGTAAAATGCTTTGTACAGAGCCTTTACTTCGTATTAGTTTAGATTTTGTGGGCCCTCTTCCTAAAACTGAACAGGGAAATGAACATCTTTTGGTTGTAACTGATTATTTTACAAAGTGGGTTGAGGCGTATCCTTTACCTGATCAGAAAGCTAGTACCACTGCTGATATTTTGGTGACTGATTTTTTCTGTAGGTTTGGTGTACCAAGAATTATACACAGTGACCAAGGGGTTAATTTTGAATCCAATTTATTCCAACATATGTGTGACTTATTTGAAATAGATAAAACCCGTACTACCCCATATCATCCTCGATCAGATGGACTCTGTGAGCGAATGAATAAGACCTTGCAACAGATGCTTAAGGCTTTTGTTGATGTTAGTCGTACTGACTGGCAAGATCATCTGCCTTATCTTCTGATGGCTTACAGAAGTACAGTTCAAGAGAGTACGGGTTTTACTCCAAATCGTTTAATGTTGGGTCGTGAGATAACTTTGCCGACAGATTTGCTTTATGGTAAACCACCCGATCATAATGCTCCAAAATGTTATGATGAATTTGTTCATTGGTTTGATAATGCAACAACTGATGCTTTTGAATTTGCTAGAGAACAGTTGGGAAAGTCTGCTGTTCGTCAGAAGCGTAATTTCAATGCTGTTGTGAAACCATTATAGGGATACCTTAACCCCGGAGGGTCAAGATGTAGGACGAGATTGAGACCAACGTTGATATTCTTTATTATACTTCAGCCAAAAAGAATAATTTCAAGATACAATCTAGTCCTAGCTTCCTTTTCTCTCCCCCAATAGATAAAAATGCCCTCGCATTTATACACTTTATTTGACCATTCAAGTTAGCCTTAGGCGGGATATTATATCTCTTTTCTTCGGACGTGATCACAACATAAACATTAAAACTTGTTTTGGAACTATCATGGCCGGTTTTAATCGCTTATAAGAATTTTGTTGATCATGCGTTGGACGCATGATGCTCGAACTCAATTAACCTGATACATTGAATGCCAAATTCTCCTAGTGGTCCTGCTTTTTGACCATAGTTCCTACAATATGTCGGCCCCCTAAACACGGAGTGGCTTTGCTTAGGGAACATGAATGGTCAGCTTCTGGAAATATATAACGGTATATAAAAGAAAACAGCAATAAAATAAGCATACATATGTAAAATTCACATCTATCTTTAAAACAAAAATTTTATATCACCAAGAGAGGTGAAAATTTAGTAAGAGAAAGTAAAGATATAGAGAATGTAGTTTTGAGAGATGTAGAGATTTAGGCGTTTTATTTAATTAATAAATTGATTTTGACAGATTGAACAATGTTTGAATTCAATATATTTCATTACACAATGAATAGCTTTTGCGCCTTATAAGTAAAAAAATGTGGCATCGTTTGCCTTTGTAGTCGTTTTAGTGTTTGCCATCTTCGGGCTTTGTATAAAAAAATTGTGGATTGATACTCGCTTTTTGCGAATATATCCTGGCGCGTTTACCGCTTTTTGTAGCGATGTTTTTTTTTTAAAGTATGATTCGATTAAATCATCTTTCAACTTTTCATTATCAACGTAAAATCTATTCAACAAAAACTATTTGTTTGTATCTGTCACTCTCAATTTATTTGGTTTAGAAAGAAAATTTACTGATATTAAAATTAACCACCGACGCACAATTAATTGATCAGAAAAATTATGCATGATTAAAATATCAATTTAAGCAATTTCTTTGAGAAATTGATAAGCCGAATTTTAACGCCATAAAAGAAAAGAAGGAAAATACCTGAAGTAGTTTTCATAGAAGGAAGTAAGTTCTATAATTCTTTAACTTGTAAAATAAACAATATAATGGCAAGAAATACAAACGCAGCACAATTTATAACAAATCTGACATCTAAGCAATATAATTTCTTAGTTTTTATCAGCGATGTCTTTATTTTTATAAATTTGATTGTCCACTATCAACTTTTAGCTTTGTACATTTTTTAAGACAAGTCTTTCACCTTGAATAGAACGTTTTTTAGAAATCGTATTTGAGCAGTCTGACAGGCAAGTACATTGTTGCATTGTTTTGCTGATTCACGTCTGCTTTTGTTGTTGGTTTTGATTCGATCTTCTGTTCAAAGTAACATCATTGTCTGGTGTCCTTTATCGTTGCAGAACATCGATTCTTGAATTGTGGTTGAACACGCTGGATGAAAAAATACGAACACAGATTAATGTTAGCAATGGCCCCTATACGCTATTTAATATAATCGTGAAAAACGTTACTTAACTCTTATTTGAAGTTTTGTTCTGACTTCCGTGCTCCAACGATGCGGCAATCTTCAACTCCAAATCAGAAGGCACTATTCTTCCAAGAGGTTACCAGTTATAGGGATATCTTAACCCCGGAGGGTCAAGATGTAGGACGAGATTGAGACCAACGTTGATATTCTTTATTATACTTCAGCCAAAAAGAATAATTTCAAGATACAATCTAGTCTTAGCTTCCTTTTCTCTCCCCCAATAGATAAAAATGCCCTCGCATTTATACACTTTATTTGACCATTCAAGTTAGCCTTAGGCGGGATATTATATCTCTTTTCTTCGGACGTGATCACAACATAAACATTAAAACTTGTTTTGGAACTATCATGGCCGGTTTTAATCGCTTATAAGAATTTTGTTGATCATGCGTTGGACGCATGATGCTCGAACTCAATTAACCTGATACATTGAATGCCAAATTCTCCAAATTCTTGTCGCATATTGCGCCATCGTTGTGTAATATTGCTTGGGCTTGCAATGCTGGTCTCTTCGGGTTTTGCTGCGTTAAGGACAGCATCTGCATTTATCGTTCTTTGTGTTTTTATCTGTTCCGACTGTTGTTGTTCATTTCTTGCTTGTTAATAAACTGAGCATCATCTACGAACCTTTTGTGTGAATTTTGCAGCACACAGGAGTCTTCTGACCTAATACGGAGGTGTACAGTTCTTAGCTAACTGTACTGGCGAGCACACTGTTATTTCTTAAAACCGCCCCGCTGCACTTGTAAGGCAATGAACAGTATTATAGCGACTGAATACTTGAAGGGCACTGAACAGTATTATAGCGACTGAATACTTGGAAGGCAATGAACAGTATTATAGCGACTGAATACTTGGAAGGCAATGAACAGTATTATAGCGACTGAATACTTGGAAGGCAATGAACGGTGTTATAGAGACTGAAAACTTGGAAGACAATGAACAGTATTATTGCGACTGAATACTCAGAAGGCAATGAACAGTATTATAGCGACTGAATACTTGAAGGCAATGAACAGTATTATAGCGACTGAATACTTGTAAGGCAATGAACAGTATCATAGCGACTGAATACTTGAAGGGCACTGAACAGTATTATAGCGACTGAATACTTGGAAGGCAATGAACAGTATTATAGCGACTGAATACTTGGAAGGCAATGAACAGTATTATAGCGACTGAATACTTGGAAGGCAATGAACAGTATTATAGCGACTGAATACTTGAAGGCAATGAACAGTATTATTGCGACTGAATACTTGTGAGGCAATGAACTGTGTTATAGAGACTGAATACTTGGAAGACAATGAACAGTATTATTGCGACTGAATACTTGGAAGGCAATGAACAGTATTGTAGCGACTGAATACTTGGAAGGCAATGAACAGTATTATAGCGACTGAATACTTGGAAGGCAATGAACGGTGTTATAGAGACTGAAAACTTGGAAGACAATGAACAGTATTATTGCGACTGAATACTCAGAAGGCAATGAACAGTATTATAGCGACTGAATACTTGAAGGCAATGAACAGTATTATAGCGACTGAATACTTGTAAGGCAATGAACAGTATCATAGCGACTGAATACTTGAAGGGCACTGAACAGTATTATAGCGACTGAATACTTGGAAGGCAATGAACAGTATTATAGCGACTGAATACTTGGAAGGCAATGAACAGTATTATAGCGACTGAATACTTGGAAGGCAATGAACAGTATTATAGCGACTGAATACTTGAAGGCAATGAACAGTATTATTGCGACTGAATACTTGTGAGGCAATGAACTGTGTTATAGAGACTGAATACTTGGAAGACAATGAACAGTATTATTGCGACTGAATACTTGGAAGACAATGAACAGTATTATTGCGACTGAATACTTGGAAGGCAATGAACAGTATTATAGCAACTGAATACTTGCGACTGAATACTTGGAAGACAATGAACAGTATTATTGCGACTGAATACTTGGAAGGCAATGAACAGTATTATTGCGACTGAATACTCAGAAGGCAATGAACAGTATTATAGCGACTGAATACTTGGAAGGCACTGAACAGTATTATAGCGATTGAATACTTGGAAGGCAATGAACAGTATCATAGCGACTGAATACTTGAAGGGCACTGAACAGTATTATAGCGACTGAATACTTGGAAGGCAATGAACAGTATTATAGCGACTGAATACTTGTAAGGCAATGAACAGTATCATAGCGACTGAATACTTGAAGGGCACTGAACAGTATTATAGCGACTGAATACTTGGAAGGCAATGAACAGTATTATAGCGACTGAATACTTGGAAGGCAATGAACGGTGTTATACAGACTGAAAACTTGGAAGACAATGAACAGTATTATTGCGACTGAATACTCAGAAGGCAATGAACAGTATTATAGCGACTGAATACTTGAAGGCAATGAACAGTATTATAGCGACTGAATACTTGTAAGGCAATGAACAGTATCATAGCGACTGAATACTTGAAGGGCACTGAACAGTATTATAGCGACTGAATACTTGGAAGGCAATGAACAGTATTATAGCGACTGAATACTTGGAAGGCAATGAACAGTATTATAGCGACTGAATACTTGGAAGGCAATGAACAGTATTATAGCGACTGAATACTTGAAGGCAATGAACAGTATTATTGCGACTGAATACTTGTGAGGCAATGAACTGTGTTATAGAGACTGAATACTTGGAAGACAATGAACAGTATTATTGCGACTGAATACTTGTAAGGCAATGAACAGTATTATAGCCTCTGAATACTTGGAAGGCAATGAACAGTATTATAGCGACTGAATACTTGCGAGGCACTGAACAGTATTATAGCGACTGAATACTTGCGAGGCAATGAACAGTATTATAGCGACTTAATACTTGTAAGGCAATGAACAGTATTATAGCGACTGAATACTTGGAAGGCACTGAACAGTATTATAGCGACTGAATACTTGGAAGGCAATGAACAGTATTATAGCGACTGAATACTTGGAAGGCAATGAACAGTATTATAGCGACTGAATACTTGGAAGGCAATGAACGGTGTTATAGAGACTGAATACTTGGAAGACAATGAACAGTATTATTGCGACTGAATACTCAGAAGGCAATGAACAGTATTATAGCGACTGAATACCTGTAAGGCAATGAACAGTATTATAGCGACTGAATACTTGTAAGGCAATGAACAGTATTATAGCGACTGAATAGTTGTAAGGCAATGAACAGTATTATAGCGACTGAATACTTGTAAGGCAATGAACAGTATTATAGCGACTGAATACTTGTAAGGCAATGAACAGTATCATAGCGACTGAATACTTGAAGGGCACTGAACAGTATTATAGCGACTGAATACTTGGAAGGCAATGAACAGTAAGTATTATAGCGACTGAATACTTGGAAGGCAATGAACAGTATTATAGCGACTGAATACTTGGAAGGCAATGAACGGTGTTATAGAGACTGAAAACTTGGAAGACAATGAACAGTATTATTGCGACTGAATACTCAGAAGGCAATGAACAGTATTATAGCGACTGAATACTTGCGAGGCAATGAACAGTATTATAGCGACTTAATACTTGTTAGGCAATGAACAGTATTATAGCGACTGAATACTTGGAAGGCAATGAACAGTATTATAGCGACTGAATACTTGGAAGGCAATGAACAGTATTATAGCGACTGAATACTTGAAGGCAATGAACAGTATTATTGCGACTGAATACTTGTGAGGCAATGAACTGTGTTATAGAGACTGAATACTTGGAAGACAATGAACAGTATTATTGCGACTGAATACTCAGAAGGCAATGAACAGTATTATAGCGACTGAATACTTGGAAGGCACTGAACAGTATTATAGCGATTGAATACTTGGAAGGCAATGAACAGTATTATAGCGACTGAATACTTGCGAGGCACTGAACAGTATTATAGCGACTGAATACTTGGAAGGCAATGAGCAGTATTATAGCGACTGAATACTTGCGAGGCACTGAACAGTATTATAGCGACTGAATACTTGCGAGGCAATGAACAGTATTATAGCGACTGAATACTTGTAAGGCAATGAACAGTATTATAGCCTCTGAATACTTGGAAGGCAATGAACAGTATTATAGCGACTGAATACTTGCGAGGCACTGAACAGTATTATAGCGACTGAATACTTGCGAGGCAATGAACAGTATTATAGCGACTTAATACTTGTAAGGCAATGAACAGTATTATAGCGACTGAATACTTGGAAGGCACTGAACAGTATTATAGCGACTGAATACTTGGAAGGCAATGAACAGTATTATAGCGACTGAATACTTGGAAGGCAATGAACAGTATTATAGCGACTGAATACTTGGAAGGCAATGAACGGTGTTATAGAGACTGAATACTTGGAAGACAATGAACAGTATTATTGCGACTGAATACTCAGAAGGCAATGAACAGTATTATAGCGACTGAATACTTGTAAGGCAATGAACAGTATTATAGCGACTGAATAGTTGTAAGGCAATGAACAGTATTATAGCGACTGAATACTTGTAAGGCAATGAACAGTATTATAGCGACTGAATACTTGTAAGGCAATGAACAGTATCATAGCGACTGAATACTTGAAGGGCACTGAACAGTATTATAGCGACTGAATACTTGGAAGGCAATGAACAGTATTATAGCGACTGAATACTTGGAAGGCAATGAACAGTAAGTATTATAGCGACTGAATACTTGGAAGGCAATGAACAGTATTATAGCGACTGAATACTTGGAAGGCAATGAACAGTATCATAGCGACTGAATACTTGGAAGGCAATGAACAGTATCATAGCGACTGAATACTTGGAAGGCAATGAACAGTAAGTATTATAGCGACTGAATACTTGGAAGGCAATGAACAGTATTATAGCGACTGAATACTTGGAAGGCAATGAACGGTGTTATAGAGACTGAAAACTTGGAAGACAATGAACAGTATTATTGCGACTGAATACTCAGAAGGCAATGAACAGTATTATAGCGACTGAATACTTGGAGGCAATGAACAGTATTATAGCGACTGAATACTTGTGAGGCAATGAATAGCGTTATAGAGACTGAATACTTGGAAGACAATGAACAGTATTATTGCGACTGAATACTCAGAAGGCAATGGACAGTATCATAGCGACTGAATACTTGAAGGCAATGAACAGTATTATAACGACTGAATACTTGGAAGGCAATGAACAGTATTATAGGGACTGAATACTTGGAAGGCAATGAACAGTGTTATAGAGACTGAATACTTGGAAGGCAATGAACAGTATTATAGCGAGTTGATGGAGAACCTCGTGGATGATCTTCCTTCGATCCTCTGAGATGTGATCAGACTTCATAGCGTTGTCAAAGACAAGAAGCAAGACGTCGGTCAGGGTTTCAGGATTGTGAGTATCTTTGTAGGCTCGCAGAACGAACACGGTGAAGACAAGGAACATAGGAACGGAGCAGAGAGAAAGCAGACCTGGTACTTTGGTTTCCAGGTGGTGCATGATGTCATCGGCCTGGACACCACTGAGACCACGAATCAACTCTTCAACGCTCTCTTCATCAAATCCTGCCAGAGCAATGATTCTCTCTGGACGAACTTCTCCCTTGCAATATCTTAGAACGTGCTCTCGTGATGTATAGATGACATGAATACCATCCAGTAAATTTGCTGAAAGGATGCTGTTAAGGAGAAGCTTGGGATCTGCTGGCTTCTTGTGGTATTCAATTTTGCTTGGTTTGCCAAGATGCTCTGTGGCCCCATACTGATCAGCTCCATCGATAGCAAGAAGGAATATCCTCGCATTCTCCTTGATATGATCCAACCCAGCTTCTATGACATCATGACTCACATCCAAATGACCGAACAAAAACTGTCCCAAAGTCATCTTGCCCTCAACATCGAGATCTCGAAAGTTGAGATGAAGAACAAATTTGACCTCTTTAAGCTCCGGGATTTTCCCACCCAGTACAGCGGTAACGTATCGTTTCAACATCTCTGTCTTCCCAAACCCGGCTCCACCAATGATAGCAACTCTCGACTTTCCATCAGAGAAGAAATTCTCCATTGATATCGGTTCACCAGGCTGCTTCTGAGTTTGCTGACTGAAACCAGGTTCAGGTTTGTATTCCGGATCTTTAACAGTGTCTATATAGTAGTCAACTAGCATTGTACCAGGATTAACCTCGGCGTTATGAGCAGCAAGTTCCTTCCTATCCATAGTAGTAGGTTTTGAGCTTTTTCTTGTCGAAGCTTCGAGGACTTTTCCAAATTGTTGGAGTTTATCTTTGATGCAGAATGTAAACAGATGGTTACTGGAAATATTCAGTGAACCACAGAATGTGTCGAGTATTCAGATCAAATTAACAAAACTATAAAACACTTTGTACTTGGGATGGAATCTTGTATTCTATAAGGATGGTAAATCAATTAGAAAAAGAGTTTGATAATCGGTATTCAAGGTTTGAAGATACATCGAATCTCAGTTGAAGTGCATCTTGATAGAACAGATGATTGGGAAGAGAAAAACAACAAAACATCACTCCAATGCACATCGCGAAGGAAATCACTCAGTAGTGGCGAAATTCTGAATTTGAATTCCGGCCAAGTCAGTTGCAGCTGAATGTAACCAGGTATCGTGATGGGCATTGAAATCTCCCAGCACGAAAAATTTAGCAGATGGACAAGACATCAGAATCTTGTCCATCTGCAATACAATCTTGGGTTGAGGGTGATCGGTATACAAAGAACAGAAATGAAGTCGATGTCAGAAGCGACATTTGGAGGCACAGATACGAAGGTGTTGTAGACTCGAAGGCAAATGCCCGAGCTACAGGCAGATCGCTACGAACGTGGACAGCAAGTCCGTGTATATGCCTTGGAAAATCCTTGCGTATGAGCGACAAGTGATCCTCAACTCGAAATCTGAAGATCAGATTCCAGGATTGAGGTTGGTCTCGCAGAGAGCAAGGACGCAAAGTTTCCTCTCAACCCACGAACGTTAGGAAAACGTACAGAAAATTTGTTGACCGCGAGATTCTTAGCACCCCTCTCCTATTACGGGGTGCACAGGACTGGGGTCATTGGTTTTATTTGGACGCGTCATGATACGTGAAAAAAAGAGTAACTGCACTCTAAGCAGGAAACATTCCAAAGAAACTGAACAGCTATCGTTGAATGCAGTGAGTGGTATCGACACCGGACAAGAAAATAGCATGATCCAGGAATGCCAACTGATCACAACAAAACAAGAAAAAAGTTTTTGCTCTCAGCGATAGGAGGTGAACGTAACAGCAGGACCCGTTGATGCATTCTAGGACAATAAGAAACTAAGCTGTCTTTCATTGATTCAATTTAGAAAAATTCAGCAAATTCTCCGTCGAAATATCATTACAAATGTCCTGTTGTTTCTAATGATCTGAACTGACTACACATTGGTTATAAATACCAAGTACGCAGATAAATTTGAGGAAGAAAAGTTCTCCCTAACAAGAGAAATGTTATCTAAATCTCAACTAACTGCTATTCCTACTGAAACCGCGAGTATCTGGATTTACCTGTTAAAATCAGAGCAAGATTCATATGAATTGGAGAAATATCTATATACCATTGTATGAAGATATTTCAGTAAATGAAGTGCTGGATTATAAATATGGAAATATCGATCTATTTATTCTAAGTAAAGGCAAAAATAAGTCTATGACTGTGTACGTGTAAGAAAATTTTTTAATAGTTTTGAAATATTTCCAAGTGACAAAAATATGTATGTTAGAATTATAATGCTATAAATCGGAGAAATTCCAAGAAGCCGCTGGTAACTCGCGATCTTTACTAGACTGTTATAGTGTGAGATATATTGATAATGAAGGTTCATATCTACTCGCGATCTTTACTAGACTGTATATATTGATAATGAAGGTTCATGTCTACTCGGAGGCATGAAATCAATTGTTCAACGTTCGAGTTTACAGATATAAAAGACAAAATAAAACACACGAAATTCGTTATATTGTTAAGTCGTTCTATCAGCCCTTTCAGGATTCCTGCTTATTCAGAAAGCTTATCAATGCGTATATGACATCTTAACAGCTACAGAACTTTACTGAATAAATCAATGTCTATCAATTTGTAAAGATTCTTTGTATTATCAGATGTTTAAAAACTAAACAATCAATGTTATCCCAGCTTTTCACATTTCAATCCTGAGCGAAGGTCTTAGGAGGCAGAGAGAGGAAATGTAAGATATTTCAAACTTCCCAGCAATATTCATCCCTAACCCTGTTTGTTGACCTGATCTCTCACTACCTTGAGATCCAGGGCGGACAGTTGAACCAATATAAACACTTCCTTGAATATTCCTCAACAAAGACCTTCAAATTCTTTCATATGGTATTTTACAATAAATTACCGAAACACGAGTGTTAAATCTGAGGTTATATCTGAAGAACAGAAAGCTAAGTGCAAAAAGTACGCGTTATAAGTTCCTCATGAACTCTTTGACTATGAATTTATACAAAAAAACATGGCTGAAAGCAAGAATCCTTGACAAGTCTCAGAATTTTGATGGAAAATCTGGAATCCCGGAACAGAGGGAATGAAGAGTTTTGATGTACAAAGGCTCTTTGACTAAGATTTTAGATCTCTGGATCTTGTAGGTTTGATGCTAGCGCCAAGAGTTATGATGCAATATTAATAATAATAAAAAAGCGTCGAAGTTCGATAAGATCTCAGAGCGAAAGCCTTAATCAGAATAATGCACGATCGCCTAATTTTGTTGAATGATCGAGTTCCACTATTAAATCTGCAGAATTGTTTTATAATTTTTGGTTGGTGAGAGGGAGTGTCACTAACAGGAACAATCATCAACACCTACCTTGAGTTGGCATCAGCGACACTTGATCAGATCTAGAGGTCGACTGCGATCCGGAACCACTTGGAGCTGTAAATTAAATAATAGGTTTAGTGATGAGAAGTTACCTGGCAGAGTCATTATATGTGCGATAAATTCGCTGAATGATGTTTAAAAAACGAAGGTATTCTGCCAGATGATATTCAAATGGAAGGTAAAGGTCACTGGATGGATAAACAGTGAACATAGGAGATATGGGTCGTTTTCTCGATCCGCACTCATTTTAACAACAGGCACGGAGAAATTTGATGACTTGGATCAATGTCCGCAATAGTTCAGTTTATTGATCCAAATATTCAATAAATACTTAATGTGATCGTGTGCAGTAGTTCAAAGATTCGGAATAAAATAATAGTTGAGGGCAAGTTTCGTTCGGATCAATAAAAATGGTTGATACCCACACACTTTACAGAATGCGCCAAATATATATAAAAAAACAGCTATTTTGTTTAGCATGTGGTTGAAAGTAACACCACTGTTCTCAGGGGTTAGTGAATGTTGTGGTTATTTAGCCAGTTTAAGACCCTAAAATCACATGGTATGACGTGTTTTGATGTGATATGCAATGAAAACGACATTTTTAAAACCTGTGGCGCCCTATATGACAGCATAATTTAGATTTCCTTTGTTAACCTATTTTCTGCAAGTTGTGAAAAGGCTCCAAAAGGAAACAAAAAAGTGGTAGATGGTTTAACAAACAACACATGGGGCAGATACCACTCACTGCACTCTATTATATATTTTCAGATCTGTTAGGTATGTTGTCCGCTTAGAGTAAATTGAAGATTTTTGCAGCTCTTCGCAATATAAGTGACCTTTGGTTCCTTTTCAGTGCTGCCCATTCAGAGTTAATTTCAATGCAAAACGTTAGAGTGTCAGTGATTGGTACAAAGTTCTGCTTGAAAACTTGATTAGAAAATAAAAAACCTCACCTTGATCAGGCATATCTGGGGCTTCATAATGACGAGATCTAGAGGTCGACTGCAATCCGGAACCACTTGGGGCTGTAAAAGAAATCAGGTATTTGTATTATTGAGACGATGAAGATTTGTGACAAATTATGCAGGAAGGAGGGTTCAAACCTCAACTAAGAACTTCTTGAATTAAATTTGAACAGTATAATTTACACCCATTCTTTGTTATAATGAAAATCTAAAATTTTTGCATTTTCTTCAATTTGTCAATCGGTAAACAGTAAATAGCAATGAATAAATATTGTAAGCAGTTTTGATATAAAGTGGGCAGGTTAACCACGAAATGACCATATGGTCTCCGTGTCTACTTCGTCCGAAATAAAAGCTATGATTAAACCATATATTCAGCTTTCCTCTTCCTGGAGTAAAAACAATAAAATCCCATCCGATGCAAAACTATGCCATGATAATATTTGGATGTTTATTTCAAAAGTAAATCTCAAATATTCACAATGCACCATACCTTCTCTAAAGCCACCGAGTCCGCCCAGAAATCCATCAACAAGTTGCCAAATTTTAACTACTGTTGCTGCATCTCCTGCAATATATATCAGATTAGGTTAAGTTGACGAGAGGGGGGTGGCCTCTCAATTTTCCTAATAAATAATGAATGTATGTAGGTATGTTTATTCATCTCCAAATAAATACATCATCAATTTATATTTATAAGAAGTAATATTTAACTCGTGCTGACCAACTGAGATCTAAAATCTGAATTTGTCTCAATGATAACAATAGATTATCTGGTTATTAGGTGGAGAACAATGACATTGCAGTCAACAGCCTATGATCTCACCATTTTTCATTTTCCATAGAATGAGCATTTCACGATTTCGTTCTTCAACAGACTTGGAATTTTCTTTGATGTTTTCAACTTCATTGATCGAGAGAGATAAACCTTGACTCGACAATGCGAATTGTTCGAACTGACCAGCATTGTGGAACTTCTTAGAAACTTCCAGGAAAGCGTCTTCGATCCTCGGGCCTGAGAGAGTAGAGATTGGTCACATATTGTGTGACGGTTCCTTTTGGGGTAAATTGCGCTGTCTATTAATGTTGCCTACAGAGATTTGTTCGGACAAAGCTTACAATAATCATTTGGATTTTGGCAAATTTAGTAAATTTGCAATATGCCACGATTTTATTTCCCGCCAGAAGATAAGATGCTTTTTAAGCGTCTCAAAAAACCAAACTGCACAAATGATTCGAAATCACCAATACTGGTAACAAATAGCGGCGTTGATGATTTTGATGCTTTTACGACCACCGGAGAGTAGGACATGGACGTTTCCGACACTCGAAGAAAAGACAGGATTCTGTCACCCTGTTTGACTGCATTTGGTATATTGTATTTGTTTGTCACAACACACAACATACAGATTTGATAACAAAATATGGAGGGCATGATCCGGGTGGTGGGCACAATCATGATGATGCTGTAATCATGATTAAACATTGAATTTGTTTCAAAAGCATTGATTTTTATTTTTCAGCGCAGGTTTTGCTTGACTGACTAGTTTTTCTTGAAAATAATTCAATGATTGGGGGTCAATATCATAAATCTATGTTGAAGGAATCGTCGAGCACGGGTTGCCAGTGGATGCAAGGACCAGGACCAAATGCAGCAATCTATCATCTGCAATATTGTGCATTACTGGTCGAACGAATAAATTCGATTGATTGACCAAAAGTCAGTATGATGGCTTCACACAATTCACTGTTAAAATAGAATGCAACTCACCTTCAGGTCTCTCCTGACTGAAATACCGCTGAGACATTCTCTCTTAGAAGTCTTGGTGTCGCTCTCTGGCCTGTTAATTAAATATAATTTGAATATACTTCAATATTGTATAAAAGTAACATCACATCGAACTCACCACTAATGGTCGTGCAATAAATTTTCAATAAATAGAGTTTAGAACAGAATCCACATAGCAAGCTGACAAAAAGAGTCTATTCTTTAACCTGGGCTTATACAGTGGGGTGGGTTGGTTCACCTGAATATTGCGCTCAACTTTGTCTGTTCCGGGAGCAATAATAGTGCTTCAGTTCTGTTTGCTTTCCAATCAAATTGAAGTTGGTAGGAAATACATTTATAAAGCTGAGAATACAGCTTAATCATATGGTTGACCACGACCTCTCGTGAGAAACCAGTTTCAAATCAGGATGATGGTTTTGGCTTGACATATTTCTCATGTTTCCTGTGCATGAACCTGATTGGTGAAGGAAGCCCTAAGTGCTTATATTAACCAGTGTTCGCCATCGAGGCATCCAGTGGACTTCGCGCATATAATCATCATCCCTCATTGGATTCGAATCTACGTCAGAACGATCAGAGATACGTATAACTCAACGTATAACTAACTACTTCACCGATTAAGCTAACAGGGCCTTGTGACAGGTAATTTTCATTCCTATTCCATCATATAGATTAGAATGTTCCCAAAATTGAATTATTTCCAACTAGTTTATTTGGCAACAAAATCATAATATAAGCAAAGTTTTATTCCATGAAGTCCACATATATTACATATTAAATGTTATGTATGTTCACCCAACAGGTGGATGTCAAAGTCAGTGTAAAATTACCATTATTCTCTCTCCAAAGTTCAAACATTCCACGTTTCTGATCCTGAATAGAGTTGGGATTGTCTTCAATAATTGTTGTGATGTCAGGAATACTGAGAGAGAGTCCATTCCCAGCTTGTGCGAATTCCTTGAAATATTTGATGGAAGAGAATTTCTTCGCAATTTCAGTGAAAACATCCTCGAATCTCTCGCCTGAATAATATGCGAAATAATTAAAGATAAAAAATGTTGGGGAGTTTCCTGGGGGTTTTCATTGAATTAATGCAGCACAAACATTATTTATAACTGAATTTAAAAAAATATGAAATATTTATTATATTTATGCAGCAGAATCAGGAGTTGGATGGGAAATTAATGCAATAAACTGTAAAATTATCCGAATGAGCATAATGATAGTAAAAAAAATCTTTCCTGCAGCAGAATCATGTAACTAAGATAGTGTAAGATCATGTAACAAGATAGTAAATTTATAGTACTAGAAGTTGAAACAATGCCGAGTTGAGTCAAAGTTTACTTTGAAATCCAGGCCGAGTCGAGTCAAAGTTCAAATAACATTGTTACAGTGTTGGGAGTTAGTTTACTTTGAAATCCAAAGTCGAGTCGAGTCAAAGTTTAAATTCAATTGTTACCAGTGTTGGGAGTCAGTTTACTTTGAAATCCACTTCGAGTCGAGCGAACCCTTACGTTCATCTTGCATGTTGTAAGAGCGAGTAAAAGGTGAAATATGTTTTGCTTCCAAACGTGGGAATATTTTCAATAAAAAAACAAAATGAAAAATTTTGCCAATTTTCAATATTTAGTCACTTTAGGCTCTGAAATCACATGCTCAAGAATTTTTCGAATTTCGGGGGAGAATTTTTATCATGATATATGATAAAATGGTATAATATTTTTGCCTAAGGTGCCTGTTATGACGTCACAGTATTGACTATCGAACCTTTCCAAAGGTCCTAAATACACAACTGAATGACCATTTGATATTTCATTTCCGGATGTTAGTGGAGGAGAGAGGCCGGTCACTGAATCTATGACGTAACATTCGTTAAAAATTGGTAATTCCACCACAGAAAGGCTACAATATGCCGATGCCTCAATTAACCTTCATCTTGTTTTTTTGTTTTTGTTTATTATTTTATTATAATTAGAGCCATTCACTATTGATTAGGGGTACACATCGCTGGGTCAGCAAGGTCTTGTGCGTATGGCCTGATATGTGAAGTGATAATAACATCAACCGAATGAGGAAAACACCTGATATTTTCAATTTTTATCTGTTGTGTCACAAACTAATATGGAAACCCTCTGTTCACAGGAGATGAAAGGAAACATCAAGAAGAGAAAGTAATAGTGAAGTTTTGATCAGTCTTTTGATTTAGTCGAAGAAAATGGTATGAAAGTTTGAGCACATTAAGAATTTCTAGCAGCCACTTATACGTCAATGTAGAGCTTACTGCAGTGAGTGGTATCTGCTCTGGACAGAATGTGCATATGTCATGGCTATGCAACAGAACTAGGATTTGAGACAGAATTATATGACCTAAGCAAAATATAAAGAGTTTGTGTATCATGATCGAAATATCACCTCATAGAATATAATTCTGGTAATTTTCGCCTTGTATATAGGGATGGGCAATTTAGAATACTTCACAATTCCAGAATTATTCCGGAATACCTCAATCGAATCCAGAATAGCAAATCATATTCCCGTAGAAAATATGGAAAAGTGTTCAGGCCCGGTTGGCTTGATCGGTAAAACTATGGGAATTAGATTCGAGCTCCACATCTCTAATGTCCTAGGTTCGAAGTACCGGTGATTCACGTAAGCACTGCTTACAGCTTCCTCTACCAACCATGCCCATGCATTCACGCTTTGATACTGGAGTCTGCATGAGAGGTCATGGTTCACCATATGGCTGTGCTGTATTCTCTTTTATCCAGTAGAATAAAAATGAAATTCTATCCAGTGTTGTTGGAAAGATATGATTTTACCAGTTCAGCTGAGCCTACCAACACCCTTGGTTGATTTGTAAGCATGAACACACGACCTGGTTTTGCCAGGACAAAACCTGAATATTGGTCAGATATTGGTTTACCGATATATCGGTCGGGTTCTAATGTATGATTATGTTACTATTATAAAGAAAACCTTGAAGTTTTCAGGAGTTTAATGTTACAGTGCTTTACCGCACCTAGGACCAGTGACGGCAAAAGGAGTGAAGCCATAGAGTGCAATAATTTTGCTTTTTTTCTTGAACATTTTGACTTAAAATTTCAAGATTTTGGGAAGTGTCTATGAGAACTACATTGCAACGGTGATGTGTCCAGCAGACCACTCTCATACAATCATCATCCTTCATAGGATTCGAACCTATGTCAGGTCGATCAGCTCTAAGTGTAATCCCCATGCTTTGCCGATTATTGATCTAACCAGTCCTAAGTAAGCCACTGGTTGCATATATCTGGTAAATGTGTCGTTGTGTTTAACAGTTTTATTTGCATATTTTGAAACATTAAATGAAAGAAAAAGAATTTCTGAGAGAACTTCTTGGCGGGGATTTTAATTTTGCCTGATAAAGGTGACAAATAAAACAACAAGTAATTTCACCTTGAATCACAGCTGCAGGAAGTGGATTCAGTGGTGGTTGGTTCTGTCCTTGATTCGCCATCTTGAAAGTATTCTGGATGATTTATTTTCAAACATATAAGTCAAAGCAATTCAGAATCTGAATACTTTATATATTACGATATATTCTATGACCTTTTTATATAACTTTGTAGACTATGCAAAACAAATGAAGAATTGATTATAATATTTGCAGGAAAAGTAAAAGTATCTTTTTGTGAGCTGACACCATATATAGTTATATTAGTAAGAGCGGAGATGCAAATCCTTTTTTGGAAGTGCATAGAGGACATAGGCTTATTAGTAGGGACATTGAGGACACAGGCTTTTAGTATTTACATGATATATATATGCATGGTCCACACATAATCCACACATCAGCCAGGTTTACTGGAAATATGCAACATCAAATTTATATCCTAAATATAATAATTCTGACCCTCAATATGATAACCAGTTTTAATGAGTTGAAGTTTGCAAGATGTTTACAAAAATTCAACCCACTATGAAATATACATTAATGAGCATGCTATAAAATTGCCTTGGTGCATTTCCTGCACTAAGAAGTGACTAAAAGGAAACTAAAAGTGGTAGGTGGTATATCTATCGCTCAGGGCAGATACTTGCTCTTCATTATAGTGGTTCAGTACTGCTGGAATGTTTTTTTCTGTTTATTACAGTTGCTAGCACTACATTTTGATGTAGCGTTTTGCCATATAAGTTGTCACTAGTCGGTTCCTTTTAAGTAAACAAAACTTATGCAGGCATGAGCCACAGATTAATCGCATCCCAACAGCTATATTCATTCATGACTTATTTTAAGCAGAACATATTTTAACAAAACGAAGATCAAATATTTTTGAACATTGCAACATTTTATTGGACAAACTCGAGATTATCATGTTTACATCGCAGATTGAAGGCATCAGATTCAGGATCTTGGGTTAGGGTCCGACTTATATATTTTTTATTCTAGGAAGGCCGTAAGTTTTGCCTAAAAGTAACCAATCAACGGGAATTCAACTAATAAAAGACATGACACCATCAATGGTGCCAGCAACTGCACTCTAAGCTATGAGTGCAAGGAGTTAAATTAAAGTGCAAGTAGTGGTATTTGCCCAGGCCAACTGTAAACTTGTGTACCATCTATGCTTTCAACCCAGGTTAGGTGTGGTTACCTAGATGGGTGTGGACAAACCGAACAATGTCTTTCCGGAAACAATAACCCTGTTCATCTATTCACATATTTCAATTTACCAAGTATGAGCCACAGATGAACCTCACATGTATTGACATGATCTAACAGTGTATCATGCTTGATAAAATAATGGGAAGATCATCTAGGGTTTGTTTCATGCTCACTGTTCAGTTGAATGTATGATTTTATGTGAGATCGATTATGGATCACACCATCACGACGCAGCTTATCTTTGGCCGATGATGGTATATCTGATAAAACCATTAACATATTTCGTAACAACCATCGCACTATACTACGCTGTAAAACTAAAGATACTGTTAAAGAGAAAGTCAGTCACTCTGCTACTCGGATACCCAAAGAAAATGGCTGCCACCAGAAGAAAATTTAATAAACTATATTATTCCAAGATTTATCACTTGCAAAGGAGTAGAAATGTCTGCGATGGGTGTTGATGGTTTTTAAGCGTTTTGTTTTATCTGAAATGAATGAATGAACTCTTGGACACCTGAAAGATACTGTAACCCTGGAAACAATTTACTTGTACCTAAACCAATTTAAAGACAAATAGACAACATATAGCCGAGCCCGAATAGAAAATTTAAATATTAGCTCCAGATTTAAAATATCTAGATGAAAGGAATTGAAAATATTGCAAACAAATCAAACTATTCTGAAGCAAAAATCCATTAATTTATTTAAAAAAACATGAAATGATTTAACCTCAAAAAATTAAGATTTGTCTAATTTTGATGACAGTTTTATTAAAGGTAATAAAAACTAATTAATTGATACAGAAGAAAGCTTCCTAGACCTGCTACTCAAAACCCGAAGAAAATAGAGGTCACCACAAAAAATCTAGCTTAAATACAATATTCTGATAGATAATACTTGTAGAATGCTTTTGTCGTGTTTATTATAATCCTGAAATTATACTAAATGCTTTAAAATCTCCAAAACAGAGCTGGGCTAAATCAGGTATATTTTGCACCGGCATACCGCCGCCAAAATGCCGGTATTACCGGTGTGCCAACCCATTTTCTGCTATCAAAAACATGCTATTGTTTCGTTTCGGTGAGCAACACGATGGGCGACCTAGTTCAAACAAAGCAGGTACATATCTCTAAATGCAGGGGGGGGGGGGGGGGTTGCTGTTTCATGACATTGTAAAAGTTTAATTGAGGCATCAGCAGGCGTAAGAGGTCTAAAGACTGATTTTGATCGTTACTTGATGTGATAATATATCAACTTGCAACCAAATTAAGCCGAACTCACGAAACCCAGTATCACGCCAAACCGACATTGCGAAAATTAACGTCAGACGATATTTTGGAAAACTCAATATTTTTACCGTCATAACGATATGCTGCCCAGCTCTACTTTAAAAATTTTGCAATATTCTGGGATTTGTTGTTTTTAAGCAGTGTAATATATTTAAAGGAAAGACGTGGCAGATGATTTTACCAACACTCTGGGCAGATACTATCACTGCACAGTACATTTGTGGCTCAATTCTGCATAGAATATTCCAATATTTTCCACTAAAAGTTTAGTTGCTGGGTCCACATTTCGTAGTAGTTCTTTGTCAGGGAAATAATGGAAGTTAGTTGGTTCACCTTAAGTTCAGCTCCTGGAACAAAGTACTGCAATAGAGCTCAGGTTGAAATTAGATGATGTGACGATGAATCGATTAGAGATCGGCCGATGTATCGGTATCGGCAATTTTTGAAGCATCGGTATCGGGAAATTTTCATCACCGATACCGGGTACTTCTTATTTAGGACGGCGGTTTACACAGCGCAGCAGATACATTCCCTACATGTTACTGAAGGGGAGAATAAAATGTTTTATGACGTAACAATGAAACTCTTTGGGATGTCACGACTTGTGTATACTTGTTCAGCGCGGTCATCAGTGATCACTGGCACCAAACGAGTTATTGTGCTTTCATTTTCCACTGCCTTATTCCGCGCCGTCGCCGCTAGGCAGAGACAGCCACGTCCGTGCGTTTTTTTCTTAATAATTGTATATTAGTAAAATGTTAATCGAATCGCCGATAACGTTTCTGCTCTCCCTACTCAAATCGTCTAAAATACAGTTCAATCGATAAAGTTGTTCAAGTTATTTTCCCCGTCTTTCCGCTCCCCTTCTTTGCTAATTATCACTCCTTGTTGCAAAATATCGTCGCTACTAAGCAGGCTAATGCCAAAACTAAACTTCTGGAACGAAATAAAAAAAAACACGCACAAACACATCGAGCCAAGATGAAGATGGAGCTTTGATGGCCCAAGTTCGGCATAGAATAAATAAAAAAAACAAAACAAAACCAATAAAAGTTGAATAATCATTCCGATGTCTGTACATGTAAGCCATGCTTAAGATGGCGCCGTACAACATTTTTCATGCGCTACTAAATCCAGATAGACACAGAGCTAAAGGTTTTTTGCAGGAAAAGTTACCTAATTCACTTTTTGTCGTCATAACCTGGCCAGATGTGCTAAAAAGTCTTTCACTAGAGCAACTCGTTGCTTGTACGTACAAATATTTTTACACAAGTCGACTCAACATTTAGTGTGAACCATGATTATTTCTCCATCACTCGAGCAGGTCGGTCTCGGGTTCTACGAGGGGTAACTTACATTTTTGTATCGCGTTTTCTCCTCTTTAGCACAATCCCGATAACCCAGTTCTTCAGAGGTTGGAATATACAGGCATTTAATTTTAGCAATTGCCCAAAGCTTTTACACTTAGCAGGTGGCTCGGTACAAGGTGGCTAAGTTAAACCTGCTTCATCTGTATACAATTAACAGCAGGCCAGCCAGAGGACTACAATCCGCAACATCGTGAGCGAAAACACGCTCCGGCATGTTCTCGAAAATGCCTAGCTAATGCGGGTCATTGTTTCGTCACAAAGCGTTTGGTAAGATGAGGCAGATAAGCATGCGTGGGTGTGGGAGAGGCGGTGAACTGCGGCAATTGTCGAAGTTTTCGCGTCAATCATATTAGGTTTTAGACGGTTTGCCGTAAATACCGGCTTCGCAGACACCGGCATTGCGATTATTGACGCGGTATGGTATTTTAGAAATCAAGATGCCGGTATGTCGCCCATCTCTACTCACTCTTCAGCTAAATGTACGATTTTAAAACAAAACCAACAAAAATGTGATTTTTCAAGCAAACCCCCTGATTGACTTACACTTTGTCACAATTATTAAAAGTTGGAACAAAGACGTCACATCAAAACCTGATTCCAGTCAGACTAATTAAATATCTAATTGGTACAACATCCCTTGCCAACAATGGGCCGGTGATGATCGCACCATCAAGACACAGTTTATCTTTGGCTCAAGCCTGACAGAATTAAATTTCCTCTCATGCTAAATATGGGTCGATGATGATATCTCTGACAGAACTATAAACATTTAGGGTACATTTTGTTACGATCATCGCACTATTGCTACTATGCTGTAAAACTAAAAATATCGTTAAAAAGATAGTCAGCCACTCTGCTACCTGGACAACCGAAGAAAAATGTTGTCAACAGAAGAAAATTTGTCAAACTAAAAATTTAATAAACTTTTGGACACCTGAAGGACACTGTAACCCTGGGAACAATTTGCTTGTACCTAAACCAATTTGAAGGCAAATAGACAACATATAGCCGAGCTCGGCTAGAAATTCGAACGTTAGCTCCCGATTTAAAATATTCAAGGTCTAAATGAGATGAGATGAAAATTTGAAATAAAAATCAAACTATTCTGAAGTACAAATTCATTAATTTATTTAAAAAACATGAACTGATTTTGCAACAAAAAAAAAAAAGATTTGTCTAATTTTAATAAAATTTTTATCAAAGGTAATAAAAACTAATTAATTGCTACGAAAACCGAAAGAAAATAGAGGTCGCAACAAAAAATCTCACACAAATACAATATTCTGATATATATTACTTGTAGGTTGCTTTTGTCGTGTTTATGATAATCCTGAAATTATACTAAATGCTTCAAATTTTCAAAAATGCAACGTTGCAATATTCTCGGGTTTATTGTCTTTAAGTCTTGTAATATATTAAAGAAAGGATGTGCTAAATGGTTTTATCAACACTCGGGCCAGATACTACCCACTGCACTCTAATATTGTGGTTCACTTCTGTATGGAATGAATATTCTCTACTTAAAGCATAGTTGCTGGTTCTACATTTCGTAGTAGCTTTTTGCCAGGGAAATAATGGTAGTTAGTTGGTTCGCCTTAAGTTTTGCTTCTGGCATGGCTTTGAATTTTGGAATTTAATCCGAGGTGACCCTGAACCAAATTGCTGGTATGCAAACAAACTTGAAAACAAAATGATAGAGCACGACAGTACATTGGAGAATTCGACCTTTGACTTAATACTCGACATAATAATTTCTACCTTCTAAACCTGTATCAAACATTTGTATATAATGTGTACAGTGATTTACCTGTGCCCCCCAACACTTATCCTCCTGGTATTGAACCACAAACATTAACTCTAATCTCAGGCTCACGCTGAAATTTGGTGATGTGACAATGAATCTATATATGTAATTTTCATTGCGAGACTTAAAGTAAGTGCAATAGAGACTAGGCTGGAATGATATAATCAGGCAATGAAGCCTTAGTATACGATAGGATATCCGTTAATTACAGATGGGAGGTGCTACGGCAGGTGCTAACAAAATTTGATCGCTGGACTCGACCCACCTTAAAATAACGAATCATGTTTCCAACAATATCATTACAGGTTGGAAGTAGGATATGGTTTTACCATTGACCAGGGCAGATACCACTCACTGCACTTTAGAATAGCAGTTGAATCTTATATAGAGCCAATATACTAACTAGAAACTTTAGCCAAGCATGAGCCGTACATGAACTGCAACTCGAATGTTGAATGACTAAGCAGAAAGTATTTTAACAAAACGAATCCGAAATATTTTTAAAAATTGCAACATTTTGTTGGAAAAGTTAAACTGGTGATTATCATGTTTGTATTGCGGGTTGAAGGTCTCAAGTTCGCGTCTTGTTAATTCCATTCATAATTTGATTTTTATTGAATTTTCAAAGTCAAAAGCAGCAACAAAGGCACCAACCAAATGAAGTTGCAGCAACTGCACCCTAAGTGGAGAAAATCCCGAACTGGAGTGTATGATAGAGTGCAGTGAGGGGTATCTGCCCTGGGCAATAGTTCAACCCAGGGTGATTACTTGGGTATGTGTGACCGAACCAAACCATGTCATTCTAACAACACAAACTCTGTTCATCTATTCACATATTTTATTTTTCCAAGCATGATCCACAGATGAACCATGGTCTATCAGCATATCATGCTTGGTCAAAAACTTTGTAACTGGAAAGATCATCCAGTGTTTGATTTTTGCTCACTGTTCGGCTAAATGTACGATTTAAAAAAAAAACATCGCAAAATGTGATTTTTCAACTAAAATCGCCTGATTGACAGCTTCAATTTTCTGCTTATCACCTGAAATCCGATAATTTCGCAACTATATATCCGATTTAATAATTCAGAAAAATAATAATCAACATTTCTAATATAAAACAAAATATGAGCATTGATTATAATGTGATAAGGAGACTTCGTCACTTAAAAGTTAATCAAAAATCAACTAATGCATTCCTAATAAGAGCCAGAACAAGAGCGCCGACTTTACTGTGAGACGAAGACGTAGAAATGACCTAACTCACTGAGTAGGGAAAAGGGTGGTGGCTCAATATGAAAATGTATGAGTAAAATTAGGACGTCTTTTTCGGCAGGCAAAACATTTTGCTTAAAACTAGCGATTTCACAACAAAACAACCCAAAATCACATCGGAGCGCAATACAATTTCAAAAAAGCTGATTTCAGGACTAACATGTGTATGTAATAGCCACTGCACAACCAAGGCGCGCAAAAAATTGGGGATATTAGATTAAATTTCAAATTGACAAAGCACTTGGTCCTCAAAACCGTCTTTGTGTATTTAACAGATGACGGAGGGTGTGACCAGAAACTTATTTTGTGGCATGTTTTAAACTTTCTTTTAGGTTTTGTTTGCTTTCCTGATAACTCTGTAATGTTATATCTTCATTTGTATTGCCCTTTGTGTCAACAGAGCCGTCAAAATAAACTATGTCTCTGTCTATAAGCAGAAAATTAGAGTTGTCAATCAGCATGCGCCCTCACCCCAAGTAGTTGGAAATAGGAAAATATATTTGAAAATTGCTGTTTGTTAAAAAAGTTAAACTGGTGATTAACATGTTTGTATTGCAGGTTGAAGGTCTCAGGTTCGATTCTTGCTCATAAATTTTTGTGTCCAAGCAAGGCAGTAAGGTTTGCCTAAACGTAACCAACCAATGGCCATTGAAATGATAAAGGCACCATAAAATATAGTACCAGCAACTGCCCTTGAAGCCATGAGTGTGAAACATTCAAGAGAGGACTAGACCACTATATTAAAGTGCATAGAGTGGTATGTGCCCTGGGCGATGTTGTATGCCCATCTTTAAACTCAGGGTGATTTCAGAGGTTGGTGTGGCTGAACCAAACCATGTCTTTCCAACAACACTAACCCTGTTCATCTATTTACATATCTCATGTTACCAAGCATGTGCCACAGATAAATCATGCCTGAAAAGCTTGCTACTGGGGAGATCATCCAGGGTTTTATTTATGCTCACTGTTCAGCTAAATATACAATTTTAAAACAAAGCCATCACAAAATGTGATGACAACTTCAATCTTCTACCTATCTACTGAAATCTCATAATTTCACAGCTATATATTCTGATCTCATGATACAGAAAAATATCAATCAACATTTCCAATATGGAAGGAAACGTGAGCATCGATTATACTGTAATAAGGAGACTTCGCCACTTAAGTTAATCAAAAATCAACTAATGCATTAGAATTTCATCAAAAAAATAATAATTCATGACATAGAACATCAGATGAAGAATCAAAGAAGTTTATATCAGGATCCTTCAGTATCTACATATTAACAAGTAAACAACAACAACACAAGTACAGCTTCACTATTTGCAACAAACTGTTGCAACATAACAACATAAAGGCAACATACTGCTAGGTCATGGCCTTGTGGTTATAATGTTCGCAGGTTGAAGATCTCAAGTTCAAGTCCTGGTGAGTCTGGTAAATCCATGCCCAGCACTCAACCCAGGGTGTAATAACTTGGTAAGGCTTAGCTTAACCTAAAAGATCAAGTCTTTCCAACAACTCTAACCCTAACTGTCTGTGAGTGGCCGCATGTACTGAGCCTTGGTCAGGGTGATCCACTCCGAGAAGTGGCAATAAATAATATTTCACACATACATTTATCGATTTAGTCTCCAGCAAGGTCTCCTACAAGTCCCTATCTAACAGTCACTTGAAAAGAAGGAACCTAATTGAAAATATAGTACCAGCAACTTCAGTCTGAGGAGAAGAAATCACAGAAGAGATGAAACTGATAAAATAAAGTGCAGTGAGTGGCATCTACTCTGGGCAATGATAATACCATCTGTCACTTACTTCAGTCACTTCTTATGACAAAGAAATACCTTTCAAACTGTTGCTCAGTTCAAACTATTAAAAATATGTTATTTCCAACTTCAAACAAATTGTGAGTTTTGTCAGCAATGGAATGTGTTGATAAGGTCCATCTGTTACTGATGCCTGACAGAACTTTTGATCGGGGGTTCAAATTAAAATATGAAATGGTTTCCGCTGCAATTGCCAACATATTTCATGTGTGTTGTGAGGGGTAATTAATTGAAAGAACAGAAGTGATAGATGACTTTACCGATGCCCATAGCAGATACCACTGACTGTACTTTATCATAGTGGTTCTCATTTGTAGGCATTACTTCTCATGCAATTGCTAACTTATTTTCTGTGTGTCATAATAAGGCGATTAAATAAAGGAATAAAGATATTAGGTAACTTCAACATCACCCAGAGCAACTGCCACCCACTGCACTCTACTATATTGATTCACTTCTGTATGAAATGCTTTTGGTGCAATTGCTGGCTTCACAACACTTTATCATATTAACCAGCATAAGTCGATTACTTCTTGGTGTTTCCAACCTTCCTTGAATTAATAAATCAGAAAAATAAGATTGGATTAAACTGAAATATAAAAAATGCTTTAAACACAATATTTGAGAATAGTTGTAGTTGATTCTAATCCACAAATAATAATCCAGCTTCGGCAGCTACCAACACATGAGTACGTTTTTAAATGATGAAAATAATTGTGAACATGACAGATACGAGTTGTCGTTCTGCCGAATATAGAGAAAGGATGGAATTGTCTTAAATCAAAACTTTAATAGTATAGCATGTGTGCAGCAAAATCAGGATTCAATTCAAATTTTACCACAATGTACATCGATTGTATGACTAAATTCATGACAAAATTCACCGTATATAATTCGTCATATATCATGATTTTGCCCAAAACAGACTATTTATTCCATGGGCTATTTTTTATTTTCTAGAAGAGATATGTCATGGAATATTTCTCATTTGTTGAACACTCACTGCACACTTTACTATAGGGGTGCCTGGTTAGCTCAATAGGTAAAGCGTTGGGAATACGCTTCGGGCTCCTCATCTCTGATCGCTCTGACATGGATTCTGATCCTGTAATGGACGATCATATGCAATAGGTCGTCATATGGTTAAGTTGTATCCTCAGCTTTCCTCTCCCCCATGATAAAAACCAAATCCTGTCCTATAGCAGAACTTCATAGATTGCTTTCCACTCAGAGCACAGTTGCTGGTGCGATATATTATTGTAGCTGCATTAGGCACTACTTCCACCCTTGCTAAAAGTTCATCGACGATTAGAAATAAATTCATTTTGAAAAAATTAATGAAAAAACAATAAACCGTTACCAATGGACACCCGATAAAAATCAAACAAATATCACCCAGGGCAGCTACCCTTCAATGCACTCTACTATAACGATTCGGTTTTTTTCCACTTTTTGTGCAGTTTACAAATGTGACAAAGACTCAACGCTGATTTAAGAAATTCCTATGTCTACCAAATAGATTGTTGTCGAGTTTTGGGGGCGACATAAATGTGACACAAATTTACAAGACAGATTTAGGAGTATAGCGTCAGATTTATAAATATAATATAGTTTGTTTTAGATTCATATACCGCGCCTCGGCGACATCAGTTATCCATGTTTAACAAAACATGTTCGGTCATTATTATTCTGACTGGACCCTCAATGTAATATCTTTATCACTCTACGGTTACTCTCATATACTAAACCTTAAACCGCGATCAACTCTTCTCTACGAACCCATCAAAAACGTATACTGTGAGTTTTGGATGTGATTCATAGTACCGCTCAGTTACAACGAAAATCTAGCCACACTGTGAAGAATATTCGCTGAAATTGTTGTGTCATAAACAGCCATAAATTACAAAATTATATTCCGTCATCATCAATAGTAAAAACCGAGCATTAACTACGTCTTGGCAGCAGCAATTACTCTTGGGGAACACACTTTAATTCGAAAATCAGATATCGAAATGCAGCAAAATGCTATTAATTTTACGTGTTTTTGTAGTATACCTTACACTGCGATCAACTTCCTTCTATAAATTTCACCAATATATATGGCTGCAAATCCACACGCCAGGAAATTACGTCAGTCAATAGAATGCACTGTATATGTTTTTGAGTTTTGTTTTTCAGCTTATAATGCAGATTATTATAAATATATTGGCGCAATCTATCAGTTATACCATGCTTAGCAATATACGAATCGCTTAAGTTGGTTGATTTAAAGCAATCAGAAAGTATATTTTATATTTCGACTATTCGTCAATTCGACCACTATTCGTCCATAATAATGTAAAATATAAAAATAAGCGACAGTAAATAAGTGACATTTTGTTCAAAATCCTTTGTCAAATAACAGAAATGAGTAACTGCATCAGAATTAGGTTCGAATCTTGGATCAATCCTCTATTTTCTTCTATATGTGGGTTACCTGCGCAAAATTTGCGGGAGAAGCGCAAAAATAGTTTTCAAAAATGAGAATTAATGGACATATTAGTGTTTTTTAGTTGGTTTGTTTAGGTTGTTGCTCCCTTCTCTACTCAGAGTGAATTATCAATGAAAATTATTCGAAATAATAATATTTACAAGGTTGATGATCGATGCGATCACACACAGAAATATGTCGACGGAACGATTTTCTCTTTTATCTGATTTAGTTCTACTTAATAATACTGTCTAACCTCTCGAAATATATTTATTTAAATATTCTCCTGCTAAGTCCCAGTAAGAATTATTAATTGCGCGCCTCGGCGGCGCAACCCATCAATGGCCCACGCCTAACAAATCAATATTATTCTGACTGTGCCTCAATGTGCAATCGTTATCGGCCACTGTCATTTACTAAACTTAAGATTGCAATCAACTTCATCCTATCATTTCAACAATATCGTGGTTACGAATCTTCACGCCAGGAAATTACGTCAATACGTGGAGGCGGTGTTAATTGAACCATATTCTTTGATCAACTTGCCTGATATTCTCTTTGTTGTATTAGTCCTACCGTCGGGATCTTTCAATTTGGCATTAACGCTATTTCTCGGTGGTTTTGAATATTCCTAATCTTCCAGTTTCACAATCCGAAAACCCTGAGCGTTTATAGATATATCGGTTTAAAAATCCCAAGTAATATATTAAAAATACATAAATTAACCTGCAGTGTTAAAAAAATAACCTGGAATAATCGGTGCGTTCCATGAAAACCCCATATTGGGCCACAAATGTCAATTTTGGTTGTTTTTTCCAATACCGCCAAGTAAAATTAATGTCAAATACCAGTGATTTTGTTGCATTTTTTACAGTGTGGTGACTTATGGTATCCTCTAAAGGGGGTCGTGGTTTGTTTTATGATAAGCCGTATTATCGGCTTTTCTCTCCTACAGAATAAAAATGAATTCTGGTCCAATCCTTGAGAGCCTTCCGAAAAAAAGACATGTGTCGTAAAAATCATTGGTGCTCTTTATTAAATTTAAAAAATAAAAGGCTTTATTTAACATCTATAATAGTGAAGTATGTGTGCAGCAGAATCATGATTCATGTGAAATTTATATCATGTGTCATATATCATGATTCATCTCCCGCAAGATAAAAACCAAATCCTGTCCTATAGCAGTACTTCATATATTGCTTTCCACTCAGAGCACAGTTGCTGATGCGATATTTTATTGTAGCTGCATTAGGCACTACTTCCACCCTTGCTAAAAGTTCATCGACGATTAAAAATACATTCATTTTGAAATATTAATGAAAAAACAATAAACCGTTGCCAATGGACACCCGATAAAAAACAAACAAATATCACCCAGGGCAGCTCCCTTCGCTGCACCTTACTATAACGATTCGTTTTTTTCACTTCTGGTGCAGTTTATAAATGTTACAAAGACTCAACGCTGATTTAAGAAATTCCTATATCTGCCAAATGGATTGTTGTCGAGTTTTGGGTGCGACGTAAATGTGACACAAATTTACAAGACAGATTTGGGAGTATAGCGTCACATTTGAAAATAAGATCTGAAGATAAGATCTGAAATTAAGTTTGTTCTAGACTCATATACCGCGCCTCGGTGACATCAGTTATCCACGTTTAACAAAACATGTTCAGTCATTATTATTCTGACTGGACCCTCAATTTAATATCGTTATTACTCTACCGTTACTGTCATATACTAAACCTTAAACTGCGATCAACTCTTCTCTACAAACCCATAAACAACGTCCACTGTGAGTTTGGGATGTGATTCAAAGTAACGCTCAGTTACAACGAAAATCTAGCCACACTGTAAAGAATATTCGCTGGAATTGTTGAATCATAAACAGCCATAAACTACAAAATTATATTCCGTCATCATCAATAGTAAAAACTGAGCATTAACTACGTCTTGGCAGCAGCGATTACACTTGGGAAACGCATTCTAATTCGAAAATCAAATATCGGAATGCAGCAAAATGCTATTAATTTTAAATGTTTTTTGCAGTATGCCTCACATTGCGATTAACTTCCTCCTATCATTTCACCAATATATATGGCTGCAAATCTACACGTCAGGAAATTACGTCAATCATTAGAATGCACTGTTATATGTCTCTGAGTTTCGCTTATAATGCAGATTATTATAAATAAATTGGCGCAATCTTTCAGGTATACCATGCTTAGAGAAATACGAATCGCTTTAAGTTGGTTGATTCAAAGCAATCAGAAAGTATATTTTATCTCCTCGATGGCGTGATCGATCATCCGTCCATACTTAATGTAAAATATAAAAATTAACGACAGAATCAGACCTGTGCTGGAATTAGATTCCAATCTAGGATCAATCCTCCATTTTATTCTATATGTGGGAAACCTGCTCCAAATTTGCGGAAAAAGCGCAAAAATAGTTTTCAAAAATGTGATTTGAAGGTCATATTAATTCCCATATTAGTGGTTTTTAGTTGGTTTGCTTTAGTTGCTGCCCCTTCTCTACTCAGAGTGAATTACCAATTAAAATTATTCGAATTAATAATATTTACAATGTTGACGATCAATGCGACCACACACAAAAATATGTCGACAAAACGATTTTCTATTTTATCTGATTTAGTTCTACTTAATAATACTGTCTAGCTTGTCGAAATATATTTATTTAAATATTCACCTGCTAAATCCCAGTAAGAAATACGATTTTGTCGAGTATGAACCATAGATGGGCCGCGCCTAGAGGGCGCAACCCATCAGTGGCCCACTCTTAAAAAACATGATCAATATTATTCTGACTGGGCCGTAATGTACAATCTTTATTACTCTACGTCTAATGTCTTGTACTAAACCTAAGACAGCAATCAATTTAAATTATAGCTTTTTCTTGGTGGTTTTGAATATTCCTAATCTTCCAGTTTCACAATCCGAAAACCGTTTGTTCGTAAACCCTGAGCGTTTATAGATATATCGGTTATATCGGTTTAAAAATCGCAAGTAATATATTGAAAAACACGTAAATTAACCTACACCGTAAAAAAATAACCTGAAACAAAATCGGTGCGTTCCATCAAAACCCCATATTTTGTCACAAATTTTAATTTTGATTTTTTTTATACTCCCAAGTAAAATTACTGTCAAATACCAGTGATTTTGTAGCATTTTTCACAGTGGGGTGACTTATGGTGTCCTCTCAAGGGGCCGTGGTTTGCTATATGGCAACGATTAAAAATAAAAAAAAATAAATCAATTCTGAAAGAAATTCTCTAAAAAACAACAAACCGATGCCAATGGACTTCCGATAAAAACCAAACAAATATCACCCAGGGCATCTACCCTTCACTGCACTCAACTATAACGATTCGGTTCTGTATGAGTTTTTCCACTTTGGGTTCAGTTTATAAATGTGACACAGACTCATAAATAAGTTTTGTTTTAGACTCATATACCGCGCCTCGGTGACATCGGCTATCCACGTTTAATAAAACATGTTCGGTCATTATTATTCTGACTGGACCCTCAATGTAATATTGTTATCACTCTACGGCAACTGTCATATACTAAACCTCAAACTGCGATCAACTCTTCTCTACAAACCCATCAACAAAGTATACTGTGAGTTTAGGATGCGCTCAGTTACAACGAAAATCTAGCCACACTGTGAAGAATATTCGCTGAAATTGTGGTATCAAAAACAGCCATAAATTACAAAATTATATTCCATCATCATCAATAGTAAAAACTGAGCATTAACTACGTCTTGGCAGCACCGATTAGACTTGGGAAACACATTCCAATTCGAAAATCAAATATCGAAATGCAGCAAAATGCTATTAATTTTACATGTTTTTGTAGTATACCATACACTGCGATAAACTTCCTCCTATCATTTCACCAATATATATGGTGAAAAAAAACCGTTTGTTCGTAAACCCTGAACGTTAATAGATATATCGGTTATATCGGTTTAAAAATCCCAAGTAATATATCAAAAAACACGTAAATTAATCTGCGCAGTTAAAAAAAATAACTTGAAATAAACGGTGCGTTCCATCAAAACCCCATATTTTGTCACAAATGTCAATTTTGGATGTTTTTTCCTATACCGCCAAGTAAAATTACTGTCAAATACCAGTGATTTTGTTGCATTTTTTACAGTGTGGCGACTTATGGTATCCTCTAAAGTGGGTCGTGGTTTGTTTTATGATAAGCCGTATTATCGGCGTTTCTTTCCTACAGAATGAAAGTAAATTCTGGTCCAATCCTTGAGAGCCTTCCGAAAAAATAAGACATGTGTCGTAAAAATCATTGGTGCTTTTTATTAAATTTAAAAAATAAAAGGCTTTATTTAACATCTATAATAGTGAAGTATGTGTGCAGCAGATTTACGATTCCTGTGAAATTTATATCATGTGTCATATATCATGATTCATCTCCCACAAGATAAAAACCAAATCCTGTCCTATAGCAGTACTTCATAGATTGCATTCCACTCAGAGCACAGTTGCTGGTGCGATATTTTATTGTAGTTGCATTAGGCACTACTTCACCCTTGCTTAAAGTTCATCGACGATTAGAAATAAATTCATTTTGAAAAAATTAATGAAAAAACAATAAACCGTTCCCAATGGACACCCGATAAAAATCAAACAAATATCCCTCAGGGCAGCTACCCATCACTGCACTCTACTATAACGATTCGGTTTTTTTCCACTTTTGGTGCAGTTTGCAAATGTGGCAAAGACTCAACGCTGATTTAAGAAATTCCTATATCTGCCAAATAGATTGTTGTCGAGTTTTGGAGGCGACGTATATGTGACAGAGATTTACAAGACAGATTTAGGAGTATAGTGTCAGATTTAAAAATAAGATCTGAAAATAAGTTTGTTCTAGACTCATATACCGCGCCTCGGTGACATCGGTCATCCACGTTTAACAAAACATGTTCGGTCAATATTATTCTGACTGGACCCTCAATGTTATATACTTATCACTCTACGGTTACTCTCATATACTATACCATCAACAACGTATACTGTGAGTCTGGGATGTGATTCATAGTACCGCTCAGTTACAACGAAAATCTAGCCACACTGTGAAAAATATTCGCTGAAATTGTTGTATCAAAAACAGCCATAAATTACAAAATTAGATTCCGTCATCATCAATAGTAAAAACTGAGCATTAACTACGTCTTGGCAGCAGCGATTACACTTGGGAAACACATTCTAATTCGAAAATTAAATATCGAAATGCAGCGAAATGCTATTAATTTTAAATGATTTTTTGTGGTATACCTTACACTGCAAGCAACTTCCTTCTATCATTTCACCAATATACATGGCTGCAAATCTACACGTCAAGAAATTACGTCATTCAGTAGAATGCTCTGTTTTTAAATTTCGCTTATAATGCAGATTATCATAAATAAATTGGCGCAATCTTTCAGTTATACCATGCTTAGCAATATACGAATCGCTTAAGTTGGTTGATTTAAAGCAATCAGAAAGTATATTTTATCTCCTCGATGGCGTGATCGATCATCCGTCCATACTTAATGTAAAATATAAAAATTAACGACAGAATCAGACCTGTGCTGGAATTAGATTCCAATCTTGGATCAATCCTCCATTTTATTCTATATGTGGGAAACCTGCTCCAAATTTGCGGAAAAAGCGCAAAAATAGTTTTCAAAAATGTGATTTGAAAGTCTTATTAATTCACATATTAGTGGTTTTTAGTTGGTTTGCTTTAGTTCTACTTAATAATACTGTCTAACCTGTCGAAGTATATTTATTAAAATATTCTCGGGCTAAATCTCAGTATGAAATATTATTTTGTCGAGTATGATCCATAGATGAACCGCGCCTCGGTGGCGCTATCCATCAGTGGCCCACGCTTAACAAAACACGATCAATATTATTCTGACTGGGCCTTAATGTACAATCGTTATTACTCTACGGTTACCGTCTTATACTAAATCTGAGGCTACAATCAACTTCCTCCTATCATTTCAACAATATTTGTGGCTGCAAATCCACACGCCAGGAAATTACGTCAATACGTGGAGGCGGTGTTAATTGAACCATATTCTTTGATCAACTTGCCTGATATTCTCATTGTTGTATTAGTCCTACCGTCGGGACCTTTCAATTTGGCATTATAGCTTTTTCTTGGTGGTTTTGAATATTCCTAATATTCCAGTTTCACAATCCGAAAACCGTTTGTTCGTAAACCCTGAGCGTTTATAGATATATCGGTTATATCGATTTAAGAAGTGATATAAATTCGTAAATTAACCTGCACCGTGAAAATAACCTGAAATGAAGGGGGTGCGATACATCAAAACCCAATATTTGGCCACAAATGTCAATTTTCAATTTTTTTACCGCTAAGTAAAATTACTGTCAAAGATCAGTGATTTTGGAGCATTTTTTACAGTGTGGTGACTTATGGTGTCCTTATAAGGGGGTCGTGGTTTGCTATATGGCTAAGCCGTATTATCGGTTTTTCTCTCCCACAGAATAAAAATGAATTCTGGTCCCATACGTGAAAGTCTTCCGATAAAATAAGATATGTGTTTTTTATCGAATTTAAAAAAGAAAAGCAGTTATTTAACATCTATAATAGTGGAGCATGTGTGCAGCAGAATCATGATTCATGTGAAATTTTGCAACATTGTACATCAATATGAAGAGTATGACAGAATTAAAATTCTCTGTATGTCTTTCATCACAAATCATGATTCATCTCCCACAAGATAAAAACCAAATCCTGTCCTATAGCAGTACTTCATAGATTGCTTTCCACTCAGAGCACAGTTGCTGGTGCGATATTTTATTGTAGCTGCATTAGGCACTACTTCCACCCTTGCTAAAAGTTCATCGACGATTAAAAATACATCAGTTTTGAAAGAAATTCAAGAAAAAAAAGTAAACCAATGCCAATGAACACCCGATAAATAAAAATAAAAAATACCGCCCAGGGCAGCTACCCTTCACTGCACTCTACTATACCGATTCGGTTCTGTGAGAGTTTTTTCCACTTTTGGGGCAGGTTTATAAATGGACAAAGCCTCAACGCTGATTTAAGAAATTCCTATATTCCTAAATGCTATTAATTTTATGTGTTTTTTTCTTATGCCTCACACTACGATCAACTGCCTTATATCATTTCACCAATATATATGACTGCAAATCCACACGCCAGGAAATTGCGCCAGTCAATAGAATGCACTGTATATGTTTTAGAGTTTCGCTTATAATGCAGATTATCATAAATATATTGGCGCAATCTATCAGTTATACCATGCTTAGCAATATACGAATCGTTTAAGTTGGTTGATTTGAGGCAATCAGAAAGTATATGTCATCTCTTCGGTGGCGCGATCAATCAGCCGTCCTTACTTGATGTAGAATCTAATTATAACCGGCAGTACACTGTAACAAAATTACAGTAAATTTACTGGTCATTTGCAGTAATTGCATATTTTCAAATTAAAAAAAACGCCTTGTTGATGAGATTTATGTCAAATATGGGCTGTTAATGGACTTCGCGCCTATTTCACCAAAAACGTCAATTTTGATTTTTTTCAATACCGCCGAGTAAAATTACTGTCAAAGACCCGTGATTTTGTTGCATTTTTTGTTACAGTGTTGCGCCATATCGGTATAAATAAGTGACATTTTGTTCAAAATCCTTTCTCAAATAACAGAAATGAGTGAGCAAACCATCCGAATCAGACATACATCGAAATGAAATTCGAATCTTGGATGAATCCTGTATGTGGGTAAACAGCTCAAAATTTGTGGGGAAGGAGCAAAATAGTTTTCAAAAATGAGAATTAATGGCGTGAAACAGTTGGAAGTTTATTCAGGGAAAAAGTACTTGAGATGTTTTTTTCTTTATTATTATTTTGTAAAGTATGATCCATAGATGGAGCATCTCATTGGAGCAACCCAACAGTGCCCCATGTTCAACAAAACATGATCAATAATATTCTGACTGGGCCTCAATACTCTACGGCTACTGTCTTATACTAAACCTAAAACTACGATTAACTTCCTCCTATCATTTCAACAATATTGTGGTTACGAATCTACACGCCAGAAAATTACGTCAATACGTGGAGGCGGTGTTAATTGAAACATATTCTTTGATCCACTTGCCTGATATTCTCATTGTTGTATTAGTCCTACCGTCGGGACCTTTCAATTTGGCATTATAGTTTTTTCTCGGTGGTTTTGAATATTCCTAATCTTCCAGTTTCACGATCCGAAAACCGTTTGTTCGTAAACCTTGAGCGTTTATATATATATCGGCTATATCGGTTGAAAATGTCAATTTTGAATTATTTTTTTCCAATACCGCCAAGTAAAATTAGTGTCAAAGATCATTAATTTTGTTGCCTTTTTTGAAGTATGGTGACTTATGGTATCTATTCAAGAAGTCGTGGTTTGCTATCGGTATTATCGGCTTTTCTTTCCTACAGAATAAAAATGAATTCTGTTCCAATCCTTGAAAGCCTTCAAAAAAAAAAGATGTATCATAAAACCATTGGTGTTTTTTATCGAATTTAGAGAGAAAGGCCTTTAGTTAACATCTGTAATAGTAAAGCATATGTGCAGCAGAGTCATGATTCATCTGAAATATATATCATGTGTCATATATCATGATTCCTCTCCCGCAAGATAAAAACCAAATCCTGTCTTATAGCAGTACTTCATGGATTGCATTCCACTCAGAGCACAGTTGCTGGTGCGATATTTTATTGTAGCTGCATTAGGCACTACTTCCACCCTTGCTAAATATTCATCGACGATTAAAAATAAATAATTTTTGAAAGAAATTTATGAAAAAACAGTAAACCGATGCCAATGAACAGCAGATAAAAAATCAAACAAATATCACCCAGGGCAGCTACCCTTCACTGCACTCTACTATAACGATTCGGTTTTTTCCACTTTTGGTGCAGTTTACAAATGTGACAAAGACTCAACGCTGATTTAAGAAATTCCTATATCTGCCAAATAGATTGTTGTCGAGTTTTGGAGGCGACGTAAATGTGACACAGATTTACAAGACAGATTTAGGAGTATAGCGTCAGATTTAAAAATAAGATCTGAAGATAAGATCTGAAAATAAGTTTGTTTTAGACTCGTATATATATATGGCTGCAAATCTACACGCCAGTATATTACGTCAATCAATAGAATGCACTGTTTTTGAGTTTCGCTTATAATGCAGATCTCTCAGTTGAGGAGGCTGCTGCATACAATTATGTTTAAAGTAACCGACACCCGAAGCAGTTGAATCTGGTATTTCTTCAGGTGCCTGGAAAGTTCATATCATTTTCTTAGGGTGAACAGGAAACTTCAAAACCACTATTTCATATCGGTGTTCATTAATGCGAACCTTTTTCAATAGTATGGCTGCTACTAGACACGGACATGGGGCAGCTGGTCTTGTTTTTATTGAAATTGTTCTAAGCAGGGGCAAAAGTAGCACGATGACCTGGTGGTTAAACATGTCGGCATCCAGGTTAGAGTCTGGTTCGTTATTCCCACCACTCGACCAAGGGTGTAATAAGCCGAACAGAATAAGATGATATCTTTTTAGCAATTCTAACTCTGTTTGTCTACAAGTGGTTCCTGGTACATGGTGAGCCACTCCCAAAAATTTATTGAAATCGCTCCAAGCAAGGGCATAAGTAGTTTCTAAAAGATGCCAACAAAGTTTTCAAAGAATGAGCCACAACTTAGTAAGTGTTGTTTTTTCTTCTAGGTTTCCGAAACATGTCATTTTCATCAGATAGACAAAGAAACTTCTAAGCCGTTGACTATTTCCACAGTCTGGTTGCTACTTGATTTTTTAAACATCCAGTAGTATTGGCCATTTAGTAAACTTTTTCTGATGGAAATTTTTTCTGAATGTCTCGAGTAGTAGGGCGGTTGCTAGTCAGGGTGACTCGATCACTAAGTGAACCAAAATCTGAAAGGAAACCAACCATAGAGCAGGGTCAGACGAGCAGCTACTCAAACACCCATCATCAGAAGAAAATTTAGCAAATAAACAGAATTTGAGAGGAATCTTTTGTTAGAGAAACTGAATGTCTCGGAGTCGGGAAGCCACCAAACTGAAGGAAAAGGCTATGAAATAGCAGTGTCGATGGTTCTGAAGCTTTTTGTCCAAACACCCGAAGAAAAACAAGATTCTGTCACCATAATAATAATTAACCTATAGTGAATTCAAGTGGGTGGTACCTGTCCTGGGCGATGGCAGCAAGTAAGTAAATAAACGCAGACAGCTACAAAGAATAATACATACCAGTTTAAAAATATCCAAAGTCTTGGAATTAGTTAAGATTCATTATCAAGCATGAAACACAGACAAGTAATAGCGCAACAGTGACCCATACTCGATCTAATATAGTTCTCATTTTGCAATTCACATCCTCCCAGTTACAAAGACTTTTCAATAAAAATCGGCATAGAGATAGAGCGTCATAAAATATTTCTAAATTAATTTGAAGACGGGTGACTTTACTTCTTGCCACACTGGTCGATGGCATTATTTTATCAGTGGATGGATCAGTCCGTTGACGAAATATACGATTCTTTGAGATTGTAATAATTAGTGTTCACATTGTCTTGGTTTTACCAGTGTTCCCATTCAATAAATTGTGACAAATAAAATCATTTCGTGAATGTCCAGTGCTCCCATTGTCTCAATCAGTGTTCACCTACAAGAATCTCTTCTTCCCATCTGTGGTCCAGAGATGGCAATATCCATAAAGTCGCCTATCTGGAACTTCTGGTCCTGAAATAAAAGTGTCAGTTTTATGAGAATGAAGAGTCTTTGTTTTTTGCGCTTGTTTTTAACTTTAATTTTTCTGGAAATGTATACTTTCTTGAATGTTGGATTTCGAATCACTGGGAAAATCAAACAGAATAATTCATGATCCTCGAATCATAAACCGAATATTTTGAAAAGTTCTAACAAGGGATTTTCAAAATATTTAAATTTCATCTTTTCAGTGATATGAAGCCAAGGGAATCGGAAATTCATAAAATTTTCATAATATCTGTGAATTTTTAAAATATTTCTCAAATTCCTAGAGAGACTACTGCTTTGTTTGGTTACAATAAGACTATAATTTGAAGATACACACAAATGATTCAATTCTGAATTAAAAAAAGCAGCTCCAACAATCATCTCTCTGTGTGTGATATAGTGTGTTTCATCATATATCATGGGCGTGATGGCCTGGTGATTAAACATGGCATCACAGGCTGAAGATCTTGAGTCTGGCTCATCAAACCATGCCGACCACTCAACCAAGAGTGAAATAACTTAGTTAGGCTGAGACAAACATGAAAACAATCATTATTATCTTTTCAGCAATTCTAACCCGGTCTTTCTATAAGTGGCTGCTGGTAAAGGGCCTTGGTTAAGGTGACCTACTTCAAGAAGTGGCTATAAAAAAATAAACAAAAAAATTTTCTGTGCACCACTAGGAGATAGTTGCAAGGAAGATAAAAACAGACATCCTAAGTGGCCGTTAGTTGGTATCATTCAAGAGCTGCGTTCATCCTTGCTTAAAGCAAAAAAATGTCGATTCTGAAAGTTGTAGTCGTCTACTCATCCAGGATTTTCCATAGAGCTGGTCGGCATGACAGTAAACACCGATATTAGGTTTATTGAAAAGCCCCAACGATTTAATCTTCAAAATGCCGTTCTGCTATGACACCATGATTTCATGGCATACTGTTGAAAATGGGTGCAAGTTGAACAAGTAAACCTGAACACAGGCCTTAGTCCCGCTAACACAGGCTTATATGGCCTCATTTGCAATATCATGAAACGACAAAGCACCCATATTTAGACAGTTCCCCAACAGTAGACAGTTCATGTGTAACAGAGTGGCAGAATGTCAGCTACTCAGAAACCTGAAGAAAGTGGATTTTGTCGGAAGAAAAGTTATCACATGGGCAATATTCCATGTTAAATCTGTCTGCTGCAAGATGTAAATAACCATTTTGCTTGTCTGGTTTTAGTCAAACTGTATGAAAAGGTTCCAAACTTTTAATACTGGCATGGTGGATAAGCTATCGGTGTCCGGTAAGCTCAATCGGGAAAACATTGGCAATACGCTTCGAGCTGCACATCTCTGTTCGTCATGACACAGGTTCGAATCCCTTGAGGAATGTTGATTATATGCGAGAGGTCTGCTGGACGCCTCGGCGGTGCATGGTGGTCCACGTAAGCACTGCTTGCGGCTCCCTCCGCCAACCAGGTCTATGCAACGAGAAATACGATAATCCAAAAACCTTCACCCCCATACAGAACTAGTATCTGCACGAGAGGTTTGCAATATGATTAGGCTGTATACTCAGCTTTCCTCTCCTGCAGGATAAAAATGATATCCTATTCTGGGTCATCTGAAAAAATTGTGTGACATTCAGACACCTGACATCCGAAGATTCGTCAAATCTTACCTGCAAGGTAACGTTGTCATCCGGACCCTTCAGTCCTGCCATTGTTCGACCGATGTCTTTGAATCTGTGAAGTTTTGATACAACATCATTTAGAGGATTATTCAGCTGTTCGGGGGGGGGGGGGGGGGGGGGGGGGGCGGGGGTTAATTAAGAGATTTAGTTAAGCATTTGCTTTGGGAAAAAACACTGATATGCTAAAGATTACTAGAATGTAAAAAAATATTATAATTTGGTTTGAAGAATACACATAAACCAGAATTTGACCACAAACTAGTAGACTGGTGCCCGGTTAGCTCGTTCGGTAAAACATTGGAAATATGCTTTGAGATGCGCATCACTAACGTCCGAATCCCGTGAGGGATGATTATATGAGAGAGGTCTGCTGGACGCCTCGTCCGTGCATGGTGGTTCACGTAACCATTGCTTATACCTTCCTCCACCAACCATGACAATACACAAGAAAAATGAGTGAACCTTCACCCCGATTCTTTACTAATATCTGCATTAGAGGTCGTGGTTTGCCATATGGTTAAACTATATTTTCAGCTATCCTCTCCCGCAGGATAAAAATGAAATCCTATCCTAAACTAGTCAGAAATCTTCTGCTAAACCATGTTTCACGAAGCATAAATTGCTGATGGTTCGAGCTTCAGAGGTGTGGCCATCTTTGGTCCATGCATAACGAAACTGAATTTTGCGATTGGGAGAATCAGAAGAACATTTGCCTATAATAACCATTCTAATGATATATCATTTGGTAAAAAAATTTCAACGATTCTTTAATAGTAAGCAAATGAAGGCTTCCAGATAATGGTTCGAAACCAATAACACTGCCATGAAATAACAGTGTTCATAGTTTTGAAGTCCTTTGGTCTATCTGAAAAAAAAATGATGCAAGTTTCAGACACCCGAAAAAATAAGATCTTGTGACAATGTCATTCTTACCTCTGGCGGCCATTCCTCTCCATATAAACAGTAGCGAACTCAAACTTTGTCCCTTTCCTACGAGCGTCTGGATTGACTTCTTTGACTAAACTTGTGAGTTCCTTCAATGTCGCATCCATCCTAAAAAATGATCAATTTTATACAAAGTTTTTATCCAACAAATTTCCAAGGATGCAAATTACCCAGAGTACGAAAGCTTTACTATTGTTGTCTGAAAGTCTTGTCTTTACTTACAAGTAGGGACATTTAACTTGCAGAATTTCAAATGGATCCGAATCAATGTTAACTCGAATAGATTCTGAGCATTTCAAGAAAATTCATGATATTAATAAACTCTTGTTGCGTCACGTACATGAAGTTTCGTTGTTTTTCAGAACATGGCAAACATTTCATTTTAAAATTATTTGGCTCTTTGGTGTTTTTTGTGATAACGATGTTTCCAATTTTATTGTGCCCAGTTCTAAAACCAATACACAGCTATTTCTTTCTTGTTTAGTGTTACTTGAATTTGGACATCGGGTGTGTTCTTGGGTTTTGTAAACTAATATAGTATCTCAAAAAGGTTGAGAATAATTTTTTTCAAATAGAATCATTTGATTTGATTTGAAATTAATTTCCTGGAAATTTAATTTGTAAAAAAAAGTATTGGAAACTTACATCCCTAGTTACGAGAGGCTCAAAGTACTGCAACTGCGATTTTTTAGTGAATGGGTAGGCTGTGCTGCTAATATTCCATTTTCATCATGTTGGAGAGGAAAGACGAGAATAAAGCTCGATCAAGTGGCAAACTATGACTTCTGCTGTCACACCAGTTCAAAATTGAGAAGGTTGGTCGGTAAGTTCAGTCATTTGGAAAGCTCCTTGAAGCATTCATCTCTAACGTCCCTGGTTCGAATCTCTTGTGGACGATAATAATGAGAGGATTAGTGGACACCACGTCGGTGCGCGGCGGTTCACATGACCAATGATTACAGTTCCCCCCTACCATGCTCATCCACAGGAATGTATCAGTAAACAGTCGGGTGAAAATCTCATTCTGGAATAGGAACTGATATCTGCACCAGAGGACGACGGGGGTTCGCCTCATGGTTAGGTCATATTCCCGGCTTTCATCTCCCACAGGACACAGAGAAAAACAAGATTCTCACCAAGTACAAATCTGTAGTTCATTATTTGAAACACTTCCTCTTGCATATTCACTCAGAGCGTGGTGTCTGCAATTGCACGTGAAAACCCTCAAAAGAAGTGAACAAGTTTTTTCACGATCAATTGCTGGTTTGGGTGCAGGTTTCTCTTCTTGTGGAGCGTCTTGTGCAACACTTCTCAGACGATCTTCTAATGATCCAGCTTGCGGCATAATTCAATATGGTATTAGTACTTTGATGCACTGATAAAAAAAATAAACAAGTTTGGGATTAATAAAAATGAGTTTTATTCAGTCATACAATGCAAATACCAAATAGAATGATTACCGCGCCAAGTAACGACAAAAAACAGGTCTTTATATCATTCACTGAACTTTTGCAATGTCATGGAACAACAACCCACCCGTATTTAGAGATATGCATATAATTTTTTCAAACTAGGTAATACCGGCATTTCGGGGACGGTATACCGGTACTAAATATACTTTATGCCGCCCAGCCCTAGTCCTGACTGTAAGCCTTGTAGGTGCAGGCTTTAGGATCGACCTAACGTATTTTCTAAGTGTCGTAAGAGGCAACTAAAAGGAAACAATAAAGATGTAGATAGTTTCACTATCGCCCGGGGCAGATACCACTCACTGCACCATAGCAGTTCAGTTCTATTTGGAGTGTTTTCCTTACAGTGCAGTTGCTGGTGCTACATCTTTTAGTAGCTTTTGGCTCATAAGTGTAAAATTTAGAAAAAAAGTATAAGTTATAAAGAATGGCCAAAATCGCCACCTTCGCCCATTGTGATGTATTGATCATGCATATTTTTTACTATTGCTGACAGATTCGAATCTGTTCCCATTTCGACATAGTTTGATGTGTTGTCTTCAAAATTCACAACATTTTAATGTCTCTGACTTTGATGGCCTGTGGACATTTCGATTACGACCCCATTCGATTACGAGTATGGTAAATCTATTGTCATTTCAAACAAACTTGGCGCGGTAATGTTACAAAATACCGGTATCACGGCATTACCGACATTGCGAAAATTAACGCGATACGACAATTTTTGAAATTTCAATACCGGTATTTACCGTCCTAACGATATGCCGACCAGCTCTAGTCAGTACAATTCTCCCGGTTGATATATCAACATATTTTTCATTTAGTAAGATATCTACATAAACTTATTTATTTAGATTTACTTTTTAAGAAAAATTGACGGCAGGTGACACGTTTCAAAGACAGAAATAGCAGAGTACTTGGCAGAATTCTGGACAAAGACAATCTTGTACGAACTTTATTTTTTCTGGTTGTTTTCAATATCGGTAGACTTCATGCAGTATTCAAATTACCCCAGGAGGGTCTATTAGGGCAGTACCCTATTGCCGAATGATATTAAAATTAAATCAGGCGGAATATTCTCATCCTGGGTCTCATTAAGTCCACTACCGGTACAAGACAGGGTGACAGATTTCCTTTCTTTCCTGTGGCTTAAATGAAAATATCACTTTTTTCGGATGGATAGAAAAGTGGAAAATGATCAATATTGCTAAGAAATTTTTTCCGTAGTTTAGTTGCTACCAGACTCAAAAAAGGAGTTTTTAATCCTTGTAAAAAAAATTTATCATAAAACTTTGCATATTTACTAAATTTTTTTCCGATGATAGCCATTTGCTTCAGGTGTCTGAGTAGCTGTCAATCTGCCAGTCTGGTACAAGAAACCATATTTCCGATTAACATAACAATTCTTCATGTTAGAAGCGACTCATCCTAACCCAGGAGGCAACGCCATATACTTGCATTAACGCCCCGGTTAGAATGATAAATTGAGTGATTGCAACCAGGATTATTCATAGTGAATCTAATTGCTCAGCCGGTGATGTGCCAACAATGTTTTTATTTTTGCCAACGTTTCGAATGTCTATACAGACGTTCTTCATCAGGGCAATGGAAAGGTTAAGTCATCGACAATACTATATACTGAAAAAGGGGTCGTTCTAAAAAAAGCCAGTAAACAAAGGATTTAGAGTATTTTATCTTTTGTTTACTAGCATATTTTAGACTGACCCCTTTCCAGTATATACGACAGCGAAGAATGTTAGTTCTGCTTAAACTGTATTATGATGTCAGAATGAAACAAATAAAAAGACACATTTTTGACTTGAGAAATTCAAAATAATGACTTACGCAATCTGGTTATGAATAAAAAAATAAAATAGCTCAACTGAAAAGGAGCGCAGAGTGCTTCTTGTAACCACACTCGCTACATTTGTGCCCTCAAAACTATAAAGAATTCCAGGATGGGAAGTATCGGGTGATGTAGAGCATTACAATTAGCGACACAGTGGAGCATAATGAGTATTGGTATAGATGAATAAACGATGAATCACACAAAGCAATACCGTAAGCTAGAACATTTCTAGGATGAATAAATCAATAACCATCTCGGAACAAACACTCTTAAATATATATTGATAAGAAATTGAACATGTATTCTTATAAGAACTCAATTCAGCGGTGGTGGCATAACCTAAGGGTGACTCAACCCGAATACGTTTTGGTTTCGATTTGAAGTCTAATAAATATATTTGGAACCGCGTATTCATATTTTAATATATCAATGTTCATTGCTTGAGTTAATAGCAGAGTAACAGAATCTTATTTACATTGGGTTAAGAAGTGTCTGAAATGTACAAGGTACATGTCACTTTTTCCAGATGGATAAAAAGTTTCGAAACCACCAACAGATCTATCTCGCAACGCACCGTAAAGGGTCTCCCTAAAACCAGGCACCGCCGAAATTAGGCACTTTTTCAGGCATCGATTCAGATATTCTTTTAAAAGACTAGGCACTATCATAATCAGGCACTTTATTGGCCACTGGTTCAGGCACTAAGTAAACACCTCGACTAAAATCCGACATTATTTCAGGCACCAATTCAGACTGTTATACATTGATGGGTAAAATGACTAAAGGAATAGATTGTGATGTGGAAAGCAGCAGCGGAGAGAGGCATTCTTCTTGCTTCGGTTTTACTTCAAGTGCCTTATACGTGAGTAACAGTTACCACATTATTTGCATGTGCGTCATCTCAGTGATTTGCAATACAAATCCTTCATTAAAAAAATATGGTGTGTTTAATGTTTAATATAATGACTTTGCAGAAACTCAACAAAAACAGCTTATTAATCCAAAAAACGAGAAACGCTGTGAATTAAAACACGCTAAAAAAATTCTGGCATTTTAGTTATAGACGATTCGCAATAGAAAATAAAGTTTTATCCGCCAAAAGGGATACAAATAAACGTTATAAGTTAAATGTAATTTTTTTTTATAATTTTCCACAATATGAGAAAGTTAGACATTGACAAATTAAATTGCTTTGGAACTATGGTGGAACCTATTCCAATTCTGGTAAAATCAGGCCTGATTTCGAAAGCGCCTAGTTTCAGGGTTTTGAATAAATGACTAAACGGGAATGGGCTTCAAAGTAACACCCGTTTGCTTACCTCCAAAAATATATAAATATTACTAAATCTGACCAAACACATTACACGGGACACCTGTATAAAGCTAGCAGACACTTCCAGCAGACAGTTACCTATTTTTCAATTACTATATCCGCCTTCGCCAAATCATAAATATTCATTAAAAATAGCGAAATGTTTGTTTGTTACGATATTTCTTTCGACTAGCGTGTTCAAACCATACTTGTACGCCGAGGGGAAAATGTAAAAAAATTCTACCGTGTGGATTATGGGTAAATTCCCCTCCCTTTTACCCAAAAATTGCAAAAACAGCAAAATATCTTCAATAAAGACGTCAATAATTGACGAAAAAATTATTTGTCGTGCTGTTCCTTTTCACAGTATGTTCAAAATATATTTCTACACCTATGAAAAAAATTTAAAGAAATTCTACCGTGCGGATCATGGGGAAATTCCCCTCCCTGTTCATGAAAAAGTGCAAAAATAGCAAAATATCTCTAATAAGGGCATCATTAACGAAAAAAACATTTGTCACGCTATTCCTTTTTACAGCATGTTCAAAATATATATCTATATCCATGAATAAAATTTAAAAAAATTCTACCGTGCGGATCATGGGGGAAATTCCCCTCCCTTTTCACTAAAATATGGAAAAATGACATATTATCCTTAATGAGGACGTCATTAAGTGATGAAAGAAACATTTGTCACGCTATTCCTTTTTACAGTACGTTCAGAATATATTTTTTCACCTAAGAAAAAAATTTAAAAATACTCTACCGTGCGGATCATGGGGAAATTCCCCTCCCTGTTCATGAAAAAGTGCAAAAATAGCAAAATATCTCTAATAAGGGCATCATTAACGAAAAAAACATTTGTCACGCTATTCCTTTTTACAGCATGTTCAAAATATATATCTATATCCATGAATAAAATTTAAAAAAATTCTACCGTGCGGATCATGGGGAAATTCCCCTCCCTTTTCACGAAAATATGGAAAAACGAAAAACTACTACTACCACTACTAGTTAAAACTCAAGCTGCAAGCGAGAAAGAAGTTGTACTCTACTGGATATTAAGGTATCTGATTTCCTTCCAATAAAAAATCTGCTTTCGCTAAACGTACTAATACTGTAAGTACTCACGAGCTTGTTAACAAATAATTAAGAAATTGTGAGCGAATTGGCCCTTTTTCGATGGACTAGCTCAGCGCTGCCAGAGGTTACTCTGATTACCGAAACGACCAACAATTACAGAATCGAACCCAAGTGAAGGGATCACTGACCACATATTTCAAATTTCGATCTTTGGGAGTTAAGGTTGGTGGGATTACTTTGAAACTCCGACTTTTGGTTAATAATTAACGCCAAGTACAAATGTACCGTCGGTACTTTTTCCCTCCATCATGGTCATTTCTGTAGTTTTCGGTCGTTTCGGTAATTTTAGTGACCGGCGGGTTGGCAACTTTGAAAAGAATAAATCCAAATAGTTTATCACCATTTTACATATCATTCCTTCCAGGAAAAGTATTTAAAATTATTAAAAATATATTTCCATATTCTTAGCTCACTCTTAACATGAAATTTAATTCAGAAAAATATTTAAGGTAAATATGGAACGGGGGTCAAAGTGCATGTGGCGACGGCAGGTGGTCAGTGGGTACATGTCTCCCAAGCTTTTGAAAGAGAGAGACAGCATTTTTGGGCGCTTTTGCAATCACCTATGCATGCAATCACCTATTATACAAAGTCTCATAGTGTTTGCCCCCAAAAATGGTGTATTTTTCAACAAAAGGCGGAAAATAATTTTACGGAGCTTCAGTGCACGAACTTTGTTATAAAAAATTTGAATATTATTTTTAATGTCCACGTTTTATGTGTCAAGTTATATTTTTACGCCACTGATAAGAGCAATATTTTTTATACGGTTATGACTCCTAACTTCAGGATATATCGCGTAACGTTATGGGAATGGAATTCTTCTGGGATGTGGTGAATTGAAAAAAAGTTTTAAAATAAGATAAGTCATGGGTGAGCATTTAAGAATATTTTCATTTCAGAAAAGTTAAAGCAGGAAAAGCACTAATATTAAGCTTGGCCATTTTTTATCAAAGTCACCCGCGTTATCAAAGTCGCCCGGTTTGCCGATATGATGATCCCGAACCTACTCGTACAATTTGGTTGCTATCAGGATGTCAATGAAAGAATTAATAATTAATTATCATTTTTCTACATTTATGTGTCTTAATACAGAAGTGATCCCACTGGAAATCTCTGATTATTTTGGCTAATGAATCTAAATGATGATATTTTAAGTTTCAGCGAATTTCAATTTACATAAAGTAGATGCTGCATTGACATTCACTTTGGTGCATCCATGGTTTCTTAGAAATTATGGCGATTTGAAGAATGCTTTTTAAGAAATATCCTATACACACGTAAAAGAACGGATATCTTCGGGCTTTCTCGACGGCGAGGACATCAAAACTACTATTCTGCTAACTTGGCGGTGGCGCATTCTCGGACTGATGTTTTGAATTTTTTTCAAAGTATTGTTTCTTCGCCAGAACTTTTGCTTTAAATATTTTATATCGTTCTATATGTTGTGTGTTGTTGAAATGAATTTTCAAAACAAACTGACTGATTGTCATAATGGGCCAAATTTGATATTTATTTTTGTCATTGCTGGGCAATTTTGCTTATTGGGAAATTAGGAAAAAAATAAAAACTGATCGAATAATTGTCAAATAACGAAGTTAGTCAACACATAACAGTTCTGCGCTAACCGAAGGACCGCCCATCTTGCGTTAGTGCACAATGGGCACTAACTCAAACATGTTGGCATCGCAGGTTGAAGATTTCAGGTTCGAGCCCCGACGAGTCCGGCTTGCTTATATTTGCCACCACTCAAACAAGTGTGTAATAACTTGGGTAAGCTGAGCCGAACGGGAAAAGAAATCTTTCCAGTAATTGTAACCATGTCTGTCTAGAAGTGGCCGCTGTTACAGGGCCTTGGGCAGGATGATCCACTCTAAGACGTGGCTGTAAAAAAATGTGGTTGAAATTGCCATTATTTAAGCATATACATACAAACGCACAAACTAACGATTTACACACATATAGCTAATTAAGGCCGAAAATTCCTTTGGTACTTGTAAGTTCCCTCCCCCTGCCCGCCTCTCCCCACCTTTTCAAGACAAACCTTCCTTCCCATTGAACGTAAGTTGGTTGGTACTTGTAATCCCTCCCCCATCTTCTAAATATAAACCAGCCTTCCCATTGACCTCTTACTTTTCCAGTCCTTCACTTCCCCACAGTCGATCCAGTAATACTTATCAGACAATGAGAGTTTCACTACTTTCTAGTTTAATGAATCAAACTTCTACATAATATTGTAAACCAGGAACTTCTATGAATAAATCTACATAAAAATGAAGTCAAATCCTAGGAAACCAAAGGAAGGGAAACAATGTTAAAACAAAACAAGCAAAATTATCAAACTAAAATATAAACTGACAGCGGTAAATTAGTGGGAGCAAGAGGAAAATCTCCAATGAAGATTGGCATTGCAAAAACTAAAGAATTCGAAAACAATTTCCCTATGTTTAGACACTTTCCTACATATGCAGGGATGTCATTACTTAATTGACCCCTGGTTATCAACCAGTTATTGTTAACAGTAATTATATAGAAATTAACAAATTGTATGAAACACAAGATCGCCGCAAATATGTGAGCGCAACGTTAACTAAAGAACTCCATAATCTTGAAATGAAACCTCGACCGAGAGCACAAAAATATTTCACGATGCGTTATATATTCAGCCTGCGTATTGATATGTCATTAGGAATCAGAAAAAAATGGAATAACCGTTAATCCTGATCAGTTTGTTTCTAATAAAGTCTTTTTTTTTGATAAAGAAAAGAAGATGAGGGAACTAGATAATTATGTCTGGACTAGGAAAATTGTAATTTCTTAGGATGCTCATAAATATCAATACGTGTGTATGTTCGATCATATAAATTCTGCTGAAATAATTTAGAACATCGGTCGTTTGTGGATGACTCCATCTATGAGCAATCTATCTGAGGTTTAAGCTCGACGAATATCGATCACATTCAGAAATATTTTTGTCTGGTGTTTCATACCAGTGTGCAATTGATAGAATGTAGAACTATGAAACTATGCACATGAAGCCTATGAAACTATGCTTTGACAAATTCGAAAAATTTAAAATAATAGGAACTGGAAAGCAGGAAAATTTTTTATAATTCTGTGGATTACCGAGCAATGGTTATGGTAAATCTCTCCCATTGTGTGAACCAACTTACAGTTGGAAAACATAGACATATTCAAATTCGCAAAATGAAGTCAAATCCTAGGAAACCAAAGGAAGGGAAACAATCTTAAAACAAAGCAAGCAAAATTATCAAACTAAAATATAAACTGACAGCGGTAAATTAGTGGGAGAAAGAGGAAAATCTCCAATGAAGATTGGCATTGCAAAAACTAAAGAATTCGAAAACAATTTCCTTATGTTTAGACACTTTCCTACATATGCAGGGATGTCATTACTTAATTGACCCCTGGTTATCAACCAGTTATTGTTCACAGTAATTATATAGAAATTAACAAATTGTATAAAACACAAGGTCGCCGCAAATATGTGAGCGCAACATTAACTAAAGAACTTCATAATCTTGAAATGAAACTTCGACCAAGAGCACAAAAATATTTCACAATGCGTTATATATTCAGTCTGCGTATTGATATATCATTAGAAATCAGAAAAAATGGGATCAACGATTGATCATGATCAGTTTGTTTTTAATAAAGTTTTTTTTTTATTTGATAAAGAAAAGTGAGAGAACTGGATAACTATGTCTGGAATTGTTTGCCGAAGTATAAAAAATTGTAATTTATTAGGATGCTCATAAATATCAATACGTGTGTATGTTCGATCATATAAATTCTGCTGAAATAATTTAGAACATCGGTCGTTTGTGGATGACTCCATCTATGAGCAATCTATCTGAGGTTTAAGCTCGACGAATATCGATCACATTCAGAAATATTTTTGTCTGGTGTTTCATACCAGTGTGCAATTGATAGAATGTAGAACTATGAAACTATGCACATGAAGCCTATGAAACTATGCTTTGACACATTCGAAAAATTGAAAATAATAAGAACTGGGAAAGGATCAAATTTTAATAATTCCGTGGTTTACTGACCAATGGTTATGATAAGTCTTTCACATTGTGTGAATCGACTTACAGGTGGAAAACATAGACATATTTCAACTCGCAATGTTTATCGTGATTTAGCTGCACTAGACCAAACTAATAATCCATTTAGTTGTGAAATATTTTTTAGTATTGAAGAAGGTCGTGATCTGTAGATATCGAGTAAATAAACATGTTGAATAATTTGAATAGAAATAAAACTCGATTGGAAAATTATTCATTATGCAGTAAATGCAGGGCAGTGAAATCATGTTTAATAATCCTTTAGTTTGTTAATATTTATATCATATTGCTGAGCATCATTAGTTTTAGTTGACAAATTGAATCTCTGATTGTTCATTGATCTTTGTTTCATTCTGATCTGCTTTGTTGAATCCGCTGCGGTTTGTCTTCAAAACCGCGATACAACACCTCCAGTTTCTGCAACAAACACAATAACATTGAATCAATATAAAATCAATGAAACTTATGATTCTCTGAGTCGGATTCCTGATATGTCAAACCATACTGTGAAGAATTAGTTAAATTCAATGGAAAGTTATAGTGAATGATATAAAACATATCTGCTGGCACAACTTGATAATTCCGCCCATTTATCCTAATTTCGCAATTTCCAAACAATTTTTCTAAACACATATTTCGCCGATTATAGACCTTTCTCTGTGTAGTACTAGTGATATTTGTTCAAAACACAGTATGGAGGGGAGGAATAAAATGACCTACCAAGCAAAATATAACAGTGATGAAACGAAAATTAAATAGAAAAATAATAAATGAAATTTTGACAATATAATGTGAAGAATGATTAAGCTAAATTTAAATATGACTCATGAATCGAGGTCTGGGGTGGATGTGAGAAATAATTGTTTGTGGAAGATGAGGATTAAAACAGCTTGTGGGTTAGAATAAGTTTGTTTTATTTTCACTATCCTTACATAATTTTAAATTTATTTTATTAATATTTTTTTTAAAATTTTACACATTTCCATTCGTCTTTTTTTCTAAATTTGCATTTTTTTATTATTTTTTTTATCGTTCATAGTTTTCCATGAAATACATTTTATTTTTTTATTACTGAGACCATGTGAATGATAAAATTTTTGATTAGGTGGTATCTATGTTGTCGATATGCGATGAATCATAATTTTGCAACTGTTCTTTGCAAAACAATATTTCAAATTCCAAACACTCTACTAGGTTTAGGTCAACTCATACTTTCCATTTACATTCCCTACATGTCCACATACAATAACATTCATGTGAAATCACAATTAGTAATAAATGTAACTTTGGTAAAATATATGAAACTAATTAACGTTGGGAAACGGTATTCAATACAAACAATATCTCACAGTTGGTGGAAGTGAATCCAGTTTTCTTTGAATCATCTGAGCATCTTCAGGTTTTACGTGGTATTGCAGGAACATCTCATCAGTGATGTGAGGCAACATGTTGCAAATTGCAGCAGTTTGATCATGGGAGAGAAGAGGTAGGCCCTGTATGAATAAGGATTGAAGTAAGAATATATATAGTTCATATCAGTGAAATATACAAACTGTGTAGATATATAGTCATATTTGATCCACGCTTGATCGAGTATAAATATTCAGATTCACAAACACAATCAATGGAGAACTCGGAATAGAAATCAAGCAGGCAACCTCACTATACTAATGGAATCTATCACCAACCAGATTCATTTGATGCCTGGGGAAATGGTAAAAATATATATTGAATACCTTTTCGAATGAATTTTAAAGGGTTTGGTGTTTTGCTTACCGTCACTAATAATGTAATACCCGAATCTTTTTCAGAATGGTTTCATATCGTGACTATTTCAAAGATTTTTGCGCGCCACCAGCACACATTGGTCCTTATATTATCCTATGTAAATTTTATAGACTCAATGCCTGGTCACGACATTATATACATGTTCTATTAATTGACGGTTCAAATATTAAGACATTTTAATTTTAAGGATATTTTCACTTGAGTGTGGCATTTTCCCTTTGGCCTTAGGATATTATTTTTATCATTCAGGGGACAAAAGCTCAATATATCACTCAAGTATGGACGGGGGCGTTGGACATTTTTAATCTTAAATTTACTCTTAAGGCCGAAACGACCGCAAAAAGGAACCAAATAATCTACTTCAAAATATGGTAACGCGAACATACCACAGAGGACTGCGCACTAAAATATAGTTAAATGAACGGTATCTGCACTGGATGATGGTAAACCCATATACTAATTTCTTTGTTTTTCTTTTATTCAGCGTTGCCTCTCACACGCAAGAAATACACCAATTCTGAAGCCCACACTTACATATTTGCTGCTTTGCGAAACTGTGAATGTCTCTTCCATCTGCCAGGGCCTGATACCATTTACTGCACTTTACTATAGTGGTTCAGTTCCCCACCATATACGTGACCGTGGTTCCTTTCAGAAGCTGCTTCTGTGGTTCGCGTTAAACAAAGCAATATTTGTTGCACAAGTTACAATGTATATGAATTCAAAACTATACTTCATCATATTTGATCCATACTTGATCGAGTATAAATGTTCAAAATCAACTCACCTCTCCCAACATCATCTTTTTTAACTGCAACAAAGAAAAATTCAGATTCACAAACACAATCAATAGAGATGAGAACAGGCAAAGTTATCGAGACGATTAGAAAAGTAACAGCCTCATTATACTAATGCAATCTATCACCAACCAGATGCATTGGGTGAATGGGAAACATTAGAAATATACTACATAAGTAAATCAGAGTATTTAGCGAGCGCTTGCTGTCTTAGTAGATATAGAGCAGGCAACGTTATCGATATTTTGGGCACAAGAAGCACATGCTAGTTATTTAGCTTCAAAGCTTCCTCACTACACATTTATTTCACGTTGTATTCTGTGCATGTAGAAATACACTACATACTAGTATACCTGGAACGCGATTCAATTTTCTTTGTAGAAAATTGGAAAAAAATTAATTTCGTGATTTTGTCAAGACAGGGGGATTTTCTTTTTATTTCAAGATCCTTCGTTGCAGTCACGTAATATCCCCCCCCCCCCACACAGCTCTGCGAATTTTCGCTAATGTGATCCACAAAGACCTTGGACCTAGTCGAAATGAAATCTCTCGAAATTCTACATTTTTCGCTTACCATAGAGCAGGTGAGTAGTACAACCAGTCAAAGGATAAAACAACAACACCTAGAATGCGGTTTAACACACAAAGTCACATTATTCAACCCACGCAAACAACGACTAAAACAAAAATAAATTCAATTAGGACGACTAATCTATCTATCATGGGATGCTGTAAATGTGAAATTTATCCATATTAATAATAGATAGAAATATGGAATGTCAAATCATAGCACTGAGTTTCAAAACGTAGCACTGAGTTTTAAAATGCTAGAAGGCACAACTAAAGAATTTGCTTTGTAAAGCATGAGCTACAGATGCACCTAGAGCTTGGCAGCATCAGCTATATTTTGTATCGGCATACCGTGGCCAAAATGTCGGTATTACCGGTACTATTACCATTTTCTGCCAACAAAAACATGCCATTGTGTCGTTTTAATAAGCCACGTGATGCGCGCCCTAGGTAAAAACAAACAGGAACATACCTCTAAATGCGGGCGGTTGTAAGTGGTCTAAAACTCCGTACAGCGACAAACCGGCATTGCCAAAATTAACGCAATACGATATTTTAGAAAACTCAATACCGGTATTTACCGTCCTACCGATATGCCGCCCAGCTCTAGATGCACTGCGCTTCAGAGCCTCGACGCGTCGGTGGCACCATCTCGGTCAAAAATATTTTGTGCACACGTGTTTTTGGTAAGATTGATGGATCACTCCGACGAGGGGGCTCGGTTCGCCTATTTTTCAAGCTTGACAAAATAAAATTTCTGATTGCGAAATACGATACAAAGCATAACTGATTGAAACTTAGTGGTCGGAATACTAAACAACTCAGAATCAGGTTCTTTATGTATTTCCTACACATTGTTTCATGTTGTTCTTCATTCTGCATCAGCTTATCGATCCAGTATGACAGTGGTTCTTAAACTTTTTTGAGGGCGACCTAGATCTGAGTGTGGTGAATACTTTGCAAGCATAAAATAGTATTCATGTAAACTTCTAGATAAAATGGATAGAATGGGATATCACGAAAACCCATGTAAAGAGGGACCCTAAGAATCCTTAAAAAAAGGTCACTTCAAAATTGAAAAATTTCTTTTAAATCCGTAGCAAAAAAAAACATTTTTTTTGTGAGAGTACTTAGCGTTAATTTCAGCGCCAGAAGCACACGATAATTCTGGATAGTTTTGTACCAAAACTCGAAAACGCTACTCCAGGTAACCAATCGCAAAGAGGCACTAGCTTGCGTAGGGCGAGGCAACTTGATCCGTGCTTGCGGACCCTTTAGTGAATCATGCTAACTGTGAACGTGAACAAACCGTCGCCGGAAATAATTTTTTGATGTGATTTTTTAAAGTGGAAGTGTATGTATTGTGAGTCGCAGCTTGTTGAGAAGTGCTTTGCTGAAGGGAACGATCTATAGCAAATCCGACAAGTATCGAGCAACCACACTTACGCGATGAAGTTACCAAGGCTGCCTAACCGCACTGGGTTTAACTTCAATTAATACATGGTTCTATAGTTACTTTTTGAATTGTGTAGTATTCAGACCACTGAATTTCAATCCGTCATGCTTTGTAAAGAATATCCCAATCAGAAAAGTCTATTTTGTTAAACATGACCCACAGGCGAACCGCACCTCGTCGGCATGATCCATCAGTAACTCAAGCATAACAAAACGCGTCTGCACAAAATATTTCTGACTGGGATTGAGCCACTGACTCTGGGATTTTGAAATTTTGTTCTATGATTCGACTTTTCCGATTTCTATCTATTTTGTTATTGATATGGGTGAATTTATGATCACATAAAAATGCCAGGACAGATAAACTAGTCATCCTAATTGAATATATATATTTGCTTTAGGTGTTGTTTAAGCAAAAATACTTTAAAATTTTGAGAAATTTCACTTAATTGTGCGTGAGACTTGGCTTCGACTTGAGCGAAAGTCTTTGTGGATCGTATCTGCGAAAATTCGCAGACTCCACTGGGTGAAGTCTAGGTGACCATGGTTCCTTTTAGAAGCTGCTTCTGTGGTCCGCGTTAAACAAAGCCATATTTGTTGCATAAGTTTCAATGTATATGAATTCAAAACTATACTTCATCATATTTGATCCATACTTGATCGAGTATAAATGTTCAAAATCAACTCACCTCTCCCAATGCCATCCTCTTTATCTGCAACAAAGAAAAATTCAGATTCACAAACACAATCAATAGAGATGAGAACAGGCAAAGTTATCGAGACGATTAGAAAAGTAACAGCCTCATTATACTAATGCAATCTATCACCAACCAGATGCATTGGGTGAATGGGAAACATTAGAAATATACTACATAAGTAAATCAGAGTATTTAGCAAGCGCTTGCTGTCTTAGTAGGAATAGAGCAGGCAAAGTTATTGATATTTTGGGCACAAGGAGCACATGCTAGTTATTTAGCTTCAAAGCTTCCTCACTATACACTTATTTCACGTTGTATTTTGTGCATGTAGAAATTCAGTACATACGATCGCATTGGAAATTCACTAATAACAATTTATATTATAAAAAAACTACCTAAAATGTAAAATCAACAACTGCAAATGAACCGAAATCATTCCTCACTTTCAAAACTATTTACACGAAGTCTAGGGAGGAGGGGCATTTTCTGTTTTCCATATACGTTCGGTAATTCTCTATGTGTTGATTTTTTCCTAAAAACCTGAAACGCGACTCACTTTTCTTTGTAAAAAATTCGAAAGAAATTAATTTCGTGTTGAGGAGGGGGGATACTTTTCTTTTTTCTTAGAAATCCATAGTTGTGGTCACGTAACAGCTCTGCAAGTTTTCGCATATGTGATCCACAAAGACCTTTGACCTAGTCGAAATGAAATCTCTGAAAGTTCGACATTTTCGCTTACCATAGTGCGGGTGAGTTAGTACAACCAGCCAAAGGATAAAACAACAACACCTAGAATGCGGTTTAACACACAAAGTCACATTATTCAACCCACGCAAACAACGACTAAAACAAAAATAAATTCAATTAGGACGACTAATCTATCTATCAGGGCATTTTTATGTGACAATGAATGGGAAATTTATCCATATTAATAATAGATAGAAATATGGAAGGTCAAATCATAGCACTGAGTTTCAAAACGTAGCACTGAGTTTTAAAATGCTAGAAGGCACAACTAAAGAATTTGCTTTGTAAAGCATGAGCTACAGATGCACCTAGAGCTTGGCTGCATCAGGTATATTTTGTATCGGCATACCGCGGCCAACATGTCGGTATTACCGGTACTATTACCACTTTCTGCTAACAAAAACATGCCATTGTGTCGTTTTAAGAAGCCACGTGATGCCGCCCTAGGTAAAAATAACAGGAACATACCTCTAAATGCGGGCAGTTGAAAGTGGTCTAAAGAGCGACATTGCAAAAATTAACGCGATACGATATTTTAGAAAACTCAATACCGGTATTTACCGTCCTACCGATATGCTGCCCAGCACTAGATGCACTTAGCTTTAGAGCTATGACGCGTCGGCACCATCTCAGTCAGATATTTTGTGCACACGTGTATTTGGTAAGATTGATGGATCACTCCGACAAGCGGGCTCGCCTGTTTCACAAGCTTGACAAAATAAAATTTCTGATTGCGATATACGATACAAAGCTTGACTGACTGAAACTTAATGGTCGGAATACTAAACAACTCAGGATCCTGTTGTTTATGTTGTTCTTCATTCTACATCAGTTTAGTGATCCAGTATGACAGTGGTTCTTAAACTTTTTTGAGGGCGACCCAAATCATAGTGGGGTGAATACCTTGCAAGCATAAAATAGTATTCATGTAAACTTCCAGATAAAATGTTAGAATGGGATATCACGAAAACCTATGTAAATAGAGACCCTAAGAATCCTTAAAAAAGGTCACTTCAAAATTGAAAAATTCCTTTCAAATCCGTAGCAAAAAAACATTTTTTTTGTGAGAGTACCTATCGTAAAGTCCAGCGCCAAAAGCGCGCAATAATTTTGGACAGTTTTGTACCAAAACTAGAAAACGCTACTTCAGGTTTCCAATCGCAATGAGGCACTAACTTGCGTACATAGAGGGCGGGGCAACTTGGTCCGTGCTTCCGGAGCCTCTAGTGAACCATGCTAACTGTGAACATGAACAAACCGTCGCGGGAAATAATTTTCTTCATGCGATTTTTTAAAGTGGAAGTTAGGTATTGTGAGTCGCAGCTTGTTGAGAAGTGCTTTGCTGAAGGGAACGATCTATAGCAAATCCGCCAAGTATCGAACAATCACACTTACGTGACAAAGTTACCAAGGCTGACTAACCGCACCGGGTTTAACTTCAATTAATATATGGTTTGATATTTACTTTTTGAGTTGTGTAGAATCCCGACCACTGAATTTCAATCCGTCATGCCTTGTAAAGAACATCCCAATCGAAAAGTTTATTTCCGGGTGAATTTATCATCACAAAAAAATGCCAGGACAGATAAACTAGTCATCCTAATTTAATATATATATATTTGCTTTAGGTGTTGTTTAAGCGAAAATACTTTAAAATTTTGAGAAATTTCACTTAATTGGGCGTGAGACTTGGCTTCGACTTGACCGAAAGTCTTTGTGGATCGTATCTGCGAAAATATGCGAACTCCACTGGGTGACAGTCTAAGTGGCCGCAACGAAGCATTTTCACAAAAAATGTAAATGCCCCTCCCGGTGCCTATCAGTTATTCTCTTTTTCGCGCAATAATATACTTAAAAAAAATCATGATAATACATCTCTCTTCAAGCTCCTGAATATACCCCTTCAGTTCTATATCTACTTCATTCTCAATCAGTTAAAATATCGAACAAATGTGTTGAAACATTCTGAACAGAATCCCAGTGGATCAATAATGAACTACTGACCTTGATATTCGACCGTTGCATTGATAACGTGAGGAGTGAGAGATCAGATGCAGTGAGACCCACATTGAACAGGTCGAGTTGATCGAGACGTGAACAACGACCAAGAACAGATGCAACAGCGCATTTATCACTCCGAGTGAGAGGCATGAAGCTGAGGTCAATCAAACGTATGGATGATGTAACATCAGCGTCAACATCACCACACTCATTGATCAAGTGGATGAGTTCGAGGAAATCTCTCTGCCCTTGTCCCTCTGTTGATCTGATTCGTTCCTTCAAGCTCGATAACAGGATCGATCTCTTCTTCTTCAACAAATCTTCAGGAACTGGAAAAGTAAATTCACTGAGTCAGTGATTGGTTTGGTTATATCATACATGATCATGAATGTACCACTGATGCAGAACGTCACTAATTACAACATTTGCTGGGATCATGCTTGGTATATGTTGGTTTTGCACGGATTTATGTTTTATACCTGGAACACGACATCTATGGGCCATAATTGATCAATAGTAAACTTGTTGGGAATATTTCAATGCCAGGTTCCAAATTAAGCACAAGTTTATTAACTGTAAAGTTGAACAGACAGAAACATAGCTTTGCAGAGACTTGATGACATTAGACATTTTATTTTGCCATAAGCTACAGATGGACCAAGCCTAACATATTTAAATACTGTTTTCTCACTGGGATTTAGCATTTAAAGTTCATCTAATATCTAATGTAACTAATAATATGTATCTGTTATATTTATAATTTCGTCACATGTTTTCGCTAGACCACAAATTCTTAAACTGCATTATGGGAGGTGAGGACAAGTCTCTATTCCAATGAATATGTATAGTCGGGCATTTCAGGATAATTCTAATTGTAATAACGTTATATTTTGTTTTTAGAAAACTATAAATTGACTCAATTCACAGCGAAATCATGATGTATGACACAGCAGGTCAATCAATCAGAACACTCCTTTTGATCTATCCAATGATATAAGTGCGGGCCATGCATGGGCAAGAAAGGGTGTGGAGTTGGGTGCACAAAGAGCCTCACCCTCCCGCCCCTTTTTGAAAATTTTGCAAAACCTTCATGTACCTTTTAATAATTTGTGTTATTAATTGGAAAAAATCATCATGATAGTCTTTTGGAAAGATATTTGCAAATTTAATTGAACAACCAACATGTCAGAATATTACCACACGAGAGTAATATAGCAATTTCACTCTGCACCATATCTGGTCCTCGATCAAACAAACCAAGTTGCCGTTTATACTGTAAAATGCATTTCAAGCTATGAAACCTAGTTGGGAGATTTGGTGAGTGGTATCTGCCCATCTATCACTTCTTTGTTTTCATTGAGTCACATCATACAACATGCAGGATATATCTAAACAATATTACCAACTGTTAGTAAAAAAGAACTTTCAGCATTTCTTGGTATCCATCCTTATTTCTGGCACCGCTGCCACAATCAATATTTTGTAAAATACAAGACCGAAAACGAACCGATATAATTTTGGT
>OZ023146.1:24600309-24708309 GCA_963675895.2 Styela plicata | reverse complement strand
TCGATAGGAGACTGAAACACTATAATAAAGTGCAGTGAGTGGTATCTGCCTTGGACAAAAATAAAATCATCCACTACTTCTAGTTTCCTTCAAATCACACCTTTCAACAACAGAATAATATGTTAGGCCAATTTTAAACCCTGCACCTACATGGCCAAACCTATGCCAGCATTCAACCTATGGTGATTACATAGGTAGGTGTGGCCAAACCGAACCAGGTCTTTCCAACAACACTAACCCTGTACATCTATTTACTTATTTTATTTTGTCAAGCCTGAGCCACAGATGAACCATGATCTAACAGCGTATCATGCTTGATCAAACATGTTCGGCCGAGAAATTTGTCACTGTGAAGATCATCCAGTGTTTGATTTATGCTCACTGTTCAGCTAAATGTACGATTATAAAACAAAACCAACACAAAATGTGCTGTTTCAAGCAAAACCCCTAATTTATAACCCTAAATTTCTGCTTATCATCTGAAATCCCATAATTTCGCAACTATATATCCTGATTTCATAATACAGTTGAATGTTTCAAATTGACAATCTACGTCACTGAGCCTTTCCTAATACTAAAGACACTGGTTGGCGACTACACAGATGCATTCAATGATGTTATCTCTGATAGAACTATTAACATATAAGGTTTTTTTTGTTATGACCATCGCACTATAGCTACCATGCTGTAAAACTAAAAGTACCGTCAAAAAGAAAGTCAACCACTCCGCTACTCGGACACCCAAAGAAAAAAATTTTGTCACCAGAAGAAAATTTATTCAACTAAAATTTTAATAAACTTTTGGACACCTGAAGGATACTGCAACCCTAGGAACAATTTGCTTGTACCTAAACCAATTTGAAGGCAAATTGACAACATATAGCCGAGCTCAAATAGAAAATTTAAACGTTACCTCCCGATTTAAAATATTCAAGTTCTAAATGAGACGAGTTGAAAATTTGAAAAAAAATCAAACTATTCTGAAGCAAAATTCATTAATTTATTTAGAAAACATGAACTGATTTTGCCAAAAAAAATGAAGATTTGACTAATTTTGATGAAATTTTTATTAAAAGTAATAAAAACTGATAATAAAAACTGATCAATTAATACAGAATAAAGCTTCCTAGATCTGCTACTCAAAACCTGAAAAAAAGAAGTCGTCACAAAAGATCTAACACAAATACAATATTTGATATATAATACTTGTAGGATGCTTTTGTCGTGTTTATTATAATCCTGAAATTAAACTAAATGCTTCTAATCTTCAAAATAGAGCTGGGCAAAATCAGACACATTTTATACCGGCATACCGACGGTTGGAAAACTCAATATTTTTACCGTCATAACGATATGCTACCCAGCTCTTCATTAAAAATTTAGCAATATCCTGGGGTTTGTTGTCTTTAAGCATTTTAATATATTTAAAGGAAAGATGTGGTAGATGGTTTTACCAACACTTGGGGTAGATACTACCCACTGCACACCATTTTTGTGGTTCAGTTCTGCATAGAATATTCCAATATTCTTCACTAAACGTTTAGTTGCTGGGTTCACAATTCGTAGTAGCTCTTCGCCATGGAAATAATGGAAGTTAGTTGGTTCACCTTAAGTTTAGCTCCTGGAACAAAGTACTGCAATAGAGCTCAGGTTGAAATTAGGTGATGTGACGATGAATCGATATCGGTAATTTTCAATGCGATACTCCGAGTAAGTGCAATAGAGACTAGGCTGGAATGATATAATCAGGCAATGAAGCCTTAGTATAAGATAGGATATTGGCCAGGGCAGATACCATTCACTGCACTTCATAATAGCAATTCAGCCTCATATAGAGTCTATATACTAACTAGAAACTTTAGCCAAGCATGAGCCGTACATGAACCACATCTCGACTGTTGAATGACTAAGCAGAAAGTATTTTAACGAAACGAATCGAAGATATTTTTAAAAATTGTGACATTTTGTTGGAAAAGTTGAAGTGGTGATTACGATGTTTCTATCGCAGGTTGAAGGTCTCAGGTTCGAGTCCTTCCGAGTTCCACTCATAATTTGATTTTTATTGAATTTTTCTTCTTCAAGGTCAAAAGCAGCAACAAAAGGTACCAACCAAATGAAGTATCAGCAACTGCACCCTAAGTTGGAAAGATACTGAACTGAAGTGTATGATAGAGTGCAGTGAGAGGTATCTGCCCTGGGCAATAGTCCAACCCAGGGTGATTACTTGCGTATGTGTGGCCGAACCGAACCATTTCTTTCAAACAACACGAATCCTGTTCATCTATTTACGTATTTTATTTAGCCAAGCATGATCCACAGATAAACCATTATCTATTAGTATATCATGCTTGGTCAAGAACTCTGTCGCTGGGAAGATAATCCAGGGTTGGATTTATACTCACTGCTCAGCTAAATGAACGATTTTAAAAAAATGTCAATTTTCAAGCAAAACCTCTGATTAATAACTCTAATTTTGTGCTTTCGCAACTATATATCCTGATTTCATAATACAGTTAAATGTTCCAAACTGGCAATCTACGTCATTGAGCCTTCCCTAATACTAAAGACACTGGTTGGCGACTACACAGATACATTTACACTTTGTCACATTTATTAAAAGTTGGAACAAAGACGCCACATCGAAACCTGATTCCGGTCAAAATAATTAAATATCTCATCGGTACAACATATCTTGCCAAGTATGGACCAATGATGGATCGCACCAATAAGACACAGTTTATCTTTAGCTCAAGCCTGACAGAGTTAAATTGCATCTCATGCCAAATATGGGCTGATGATCAAATCTCTGAAAGAACTATAAACATATAAGGGACATTTTGTTACGACCATCGCACTATAGCTACCATGCTGTAAAACTAAACATACTGGCAGAAAGTCAGCCGCTCTGCTACCCAGACACCCAAAGTAAAAGGCGGCCACAAGAAGAAAATTGAACAAAAATGCAATATTCTGAAATATATCACTTGCCGGAAGACTAATGGGGTCTCGTGAAGTTTAGTACCATATATCCGATCATCATAAAAATTTGCCATGTTGCTAGCAACTTATCCTAACCCGGCAGACAACGCCAGATGCTTGCAGCATTACCGCCATCTAGTTAGGATGAGAATATTCTGCCACATTTTATTTTGATGACATTCGGGAATATGATACTAAACTTCAGTAGACCCGACCAAAGTTAATTAATTTTATTCTACTCTATCACTCAGACACCTGAAGAAATGGCCGGGAACAATTTGCTTGTACCTACGTGGACAACTAATAGCCAAGCTTAAATTACATTAGAAAATCGTTAGCTCTTGATTCAAAATATTTAGGTTCTAAATGAGATGATTTAAAAATTTTTCAAACTATCTGTAGCAGGGAGGGGCAAATATTTTTTGCTCAAGAATGTATGACGTCATAAAATATGCAAACACACGGATATTCCACATCAAATAGTGATGCTACTATCAACAGTGGGAGGAGAGGTGTCGTTCTTAGATTAGAGGGGGTAGAAAGAGTATTTTCTTTATTGGAGAAATGTTCAAATATTTTATCATTAATGTTGTTGCTTATTGCAAAGATTTTCATATACACAGGCTATTACAGACACTAACATATTTAGAAGGAAATTTAGGAAATTTCAAATAGGCTTTCCGATCTTTTCCACCCATTGACACGCTACCTGGCGGGCTTGGTCATTTTCAAGTCTCTGTATCACAGTATAGTCAGAACTCTTGTTTTGGCTGATTTATATTTTTCCCAACGAATCAGACTTCCCCGGTGTCAATCGCTCTTCATTGCCAAAAAAAATATTTGTCAAAGCATCATTTGTTAAGTTTGAGTCTCTAATGGAACGCGCCGAAGAGGCGAGGTCTGTCAGTGGATTTCGTTTGACAAAATAAACCTTCTGATTGTTTTGCTACTGCCTGTGTCTATATATTTTATTTATGATCCACGAAGCAGTGCACCTTGTCGGCACGATCCATCAGTGACCCATGCTTGTCAAAACATGCTTGACGTTCACCACATATCCCCTTGTTTAAATCAAATCAGAATTTTTAGTTTGTCAAGCATGAGCCACAGATTGGCCGCATCAAAACAGCGCTCATACTCGACATAACATGTTTGTTTGAAATATTTGTGACTGGGTGATCATTTGCCATCATTTGCCACATATCGGGTGAATGACATTGCACAGTACATGTTCGGGCCATGCTTGACAGTGCAATAGATATACAATTCATGTATGACCCATGCATTATGGAACAGACCACAAATTATATTGCGACATTACGTAAACTGGTTCAATTATTAACACAGAGTGGAATGTAACATTGTTTGCTGAAGCGTCGTTTGAGATACGTCGAGTGTTACAGAGTTTGAAGATGTTTCTATAACATTGCGTTTTAGCAGGGGGTTGCTTAGTAGGTTGGGAAAGTATAAGATTACAGGTTTGTACTTGATGTAGATGAGCGACCCAGTCAAACGAAATAATGGAAAGTGTGAATTTTGTCCAAATAAATTTGAGGATAAAGAACATTATTTAATATATTGTCAAAATCATGCATCTGAAAGGCAGTCGTTATTTTAACTGGTGGAAAAAACTAAATATTCCTCATTGCATTAAAAATATTTTAACAAATGACAGGTTTATCTTGCGATTAATCAGTTTATCTCGAAAACAAATAGAACTATTTAACTTAGTGTAATTGTTAACTCAACTTTCCAGTAACGATACTAAACATATTGCCTTATCACAATAAAAACATTAAACCGTATATTTACCAAAGCGATTGCAATAGCAATATTATCGCCTATTATAGCATACGAAAGAAATTGACATGTCGCGTGCAAGAGAGAGTTTTAGTCCTTGAGTGCTCGTCGAAATACCCTATTAGACTATATATACATTTTATTGTTGTCATATATTGAAACAATACAGGTAAACTAAGTTATTTTTAATCACCTTGGCTTATCATATTTTACAATATTTTTTTCAAATCCCCATATTCCAGACGAATTCCAGTTTCATTACTTTACGCAATGTGGGAGCCACACCAGCCACTTCAAAAATGCGAAAATGTGGCTCTTTTCGATGGCCTCGCAAGCGGACGACTTTGATAAGATTAGATACAAAATAGTTCAATCACTATTTTTGATGGCATTTGTTGCAGAAAAAGTAATCAAAATTATTAAAAGTATACCTGCGTATTTTTTACGTCCATGAATCCTAATTCTGAAAACCATTTCAAGAAAAGTATGAAATGGGGTCAAAGTGCATGCAGCGACGAACCTATGGGCAGGGGAAGAGGTGGGGGAGGCATGTGCCTCAAGGTTTTTGAAGGGGGGGGCAGTACTCCCAGAAAGATTTTATGATTTTAACAAAATAATTTCTCCAAAATAAGCAAAATTTTTGCTCAGGGTTGTCGTGCAATGACATAATATACAGTCTTATAGTGTTTGTTCCCCAAAGTGGGGTATTTTTCAACAAAAGTGTCGAAAATTTATAGTGCGCCTTCGGTGCACGTGTTTGTTTACAAAAAAATTTAATATTATTCTTATGTCCTCCCTAAGATTTTTACATTCCTGATAAGAGCATTATTTTCGTACTGGTACGAATCCTCATGTTAGGCTATATTGTGTAACGTTATGGAAATGGAATTGCAAAAGAAGTTGTAAAATATGATAAGCCACAGGTGTGCAAATTAAAAATATTTTTTTTCAGTAAAGTCAAAGCATGAAAGGCACTAATATTGAGCTTGGACATTTTTTATCGAAGCCACCTGCATTATCAAAGTCACCAGGTTTGCAGGTATGACATATTATAGCCTATTTATGTAGTTTCACTCTGACATCAAGAGAAGGCACAATTCAAAGCTGGTCTGGTACAGAATTTTGCTAAGTTTACCAAATTATGATCCCCCAAACTGGTAGATTAATATTTATTTCTGTGTAGACTACCGGTATAACCCAATCAAACTATGCTAACAATGGAGGTTGTTTCTGTCACTCTGTGCTCAATGGCAACTTTCCCCACAGGCACATCGAGTGTGCTGCTCCCTTCAACCGCACCTTTTTAACAACTAAAGTCTTATAATTACAAATTTAATTCACTTCCCACTTTCCAGATACCGGTAGGCTACGGTACGGTAAAATTCTCCGAATCTGCAATTCAATCTAACTTACTTACGTTAGAAAATTTTACCACAATCAACACATACAGACATACGATGTTAAACAAGTCTACTTACTGTATTGGTCTAGAACTTATTCATATATTTCATCAAATTGCAGAAATGAAATGCCTCCACGCAGATATTGGTTCCATTTTAGAACACAACCATCTCTATGCTTTCGCGAAACATAACTATGGCAGTTGGCTTAACTCGTTGTAGCGAAACTAACCAACTGTCAATCAATTTATGTCATTACCCATGCGTGAATATGAATGATATCTTGCCACAATTGTTTTTAATTTAGTATTTGTGCATATTTCAGGTCTTATAAAGGTTAGTACCATATATCTGATCATCATAGAATTTTCCATGTTAGAAACGACTCATCCTAACCTGGGAGACAATGCCAGATGCTGGCAGCATTGTTGCCCTCTAGTTAGGATGAGAATATTCTGTCAGTTTTTATTTTAATGATATTTGGGAATATGGTACGAAACTTCACTAGACCCCATATTTCTATGTCATTCATCTTTATATGATTTCAATAATGGCACGAGCAAGCCATATAATGGTAAATGTCGGAAATTTTTTTCATTGAAATTCACTCTGGGAAAGGCCGGAAGGAGTTCCTGAAAGGAAGCAACTGACGGCAACTTAATAACAAAGAGTTACTATAAGATATAGTACCAGCAATCGCACTTCAAACGGAAAACAACCCAAACGGAACTGTAGCGCAATGATAAAGTGCAGTGAATGGTATTTGCCCCGTGCGATGATATTATTTTAAAGAGGTATATTATATCTGACCAAGTATGGGACAATGTCGCTTTATTGCCATTGGCAGGTGACAGCACTTTCCAAACGCACCACTTGTACCAATTTAATGCTCAACTATCATTTCAAATATCCTACTTTAGTGTTCCCCTTGAATAACATTGGAAAATATCACATATTAGTGTTCCCCTTGAAAAATCCCAGGAATAATATTTTGTGAACCGTATCACAACAATGCACATCATAGTCTAATTAAAATAAGGAAATCAAAAGAAGCATAAATGACAACAACATGTGTTCATTTTTTTTATTTATGGTTATTTTTAGAAGTTATAGCGATTCCAAAAATAGTAACGCTTTTATAGCTACGAGATACATAAAATATAAAACAACTCGGACACCCCAAAGAAATGGTTAAATCAGAAGAAAATTTTGGCCCATATATAACACTGAGATATAACACTTCGGTTTTAGAATAATATTGAAATTATACAATCAATTGGTTTTAACCGTTTTGATTTATTCCAGGAAAATGATATCAACATTTGGGCACTTGAAAGATTTTGTAACCCTGGAACTGACTAGTTCTTATGTGAACCATGTAAATGTTATCAGATAATTTAAAGTCGAATATATTAAAACATTAGATATTTTGACCCTCAATGTCAATTAAATTTGAATTGAATTTAAAACAATTTTTACTTTAGTCGTAATCGAATATTGTCGATCAAGTAATTTTCATTTTCTCATTTCACAAAATACACGAAGCAGATGTCTAGGTTTGGTGATCGCTAAGAACTTTTGAGAGAACGTAACTATTTCATCCGAACAACCACAGTTACAAGCAACACACTATTTTTACTGAAGTAAGTTATAATTTAAGTTACTTGAAAGGCTGTTATGTATGTTAGCATAATGTAGGTTACTCCGCTCCGACACCCAATGAAAGTGAGTTCCATCAGAAGAAAATTTAGTGGTCGAGCATTGTTTTATGATATATTTTTAGCTAGAAGAATAAAGTGTCCCGTTTCTGAGTGTCTTGTAGCAACCAAACCGTAGAAAAAGTTTCCGAATCATCAATATTGCTATGAAATAACAGTTATGATGGAATTGAAGCTTTTTCATTTATCCAAAGAAATGAAATGAACTTTTCAGAAATCTGAAAAAAAGCAAGATTCCAACTCCCTGCCATTTTTATTATCCAAAAACTCTGAATACATATATCGTGATTGTGCTGCAGTGTTACAGAATAATGATTCAGAAATAAATACATTAAATAACAAGAAGTTCTACCACTACCCAGGGCAGATACCACTCAATGTGATTCGATTCGCTTAAATTATTCAATTTCGAAATCATGAGTTATTTGATTCTGACCAAAAGTCAACCAAAAGGAACACTGTTATGGATAAGAGCTATGAAGAGAACCACTGTAGTAGAGTGCAATGGTATCTGCTTTGGGTAGTAGTAAAACTATCGACCTCCTCTTTGCTCTTGTTTAGTCTACATAAACGAACAGACAGATGAATTCAGAACTAGGATGAAGCAAATATCAAGGGTGTGCAGCATAATCATGATCTAGGAACCAAATAATGAACCTTGATTGATCTAATCGAATAGTTGACGGCATGATTGAGCAGCAGAATCATGACTTACATCTTATATTTTATAGAGCAACTGAGTCATACATAACCTGCAAATAAACCACACATCAGTCAGGTCTACTGGGAATATGCAACATCAAATTTATATCCTCAATATAATAACTCTGACCCTCAATATGACAACCAGTTTTAATGAGTTGAAGTTTGCAATGTTCAAATAATTTAACCCCAGTTGCAAATATTTCACACTTCTTTGTGCAACATAGGACATAATAAGAACACAATTATACAGGAAAGCACATTCGTATTTGCCAATTTCAAGAAACTTTTCACTCAAATGATAAGCGAACTAAACCTCTATCAAACATTTGTATATAAAGTGTACAGTGATTTGCCTGTGCCTCCAACTCCCATTCCCTCCAGTATTGAACCTCAAACGTCCATTCTAATCTCCATAATTCGTTCATGACACTTAAGCCCCAAACACTCATCTCATCTGGGGAATTAAATTGGTTCGAGAAAATCTGAAAAGGCCTTGTTATTGTTACAGAGTTCTAGTTGACAAATAATAAACTCTCTTGGCTGCCAGAACATATTTTAACAAAACGAAGCTCAAATATTTGGAAAATTGCGACATTTTTTAGGACAACTGGAGATTATCATGTCGAATGCAACCTCTTGAGGCTGCGATATAAAGTAAATCAATCATAACATATAAAACCCTGTGAAGGTTTCAGAAATGCCCCAATATATTTCCCTCTTGTTAGGAGAGTGGTCAATAAGTGGTAGATAGTCTTACTATCACCCAGAGCAGATACCAATCATTGCACTTTATAACTGTTCAGCCTTAGAGTGAAATTATTGAAAAATTGCTAACTGATTATAAATAAATATTTTTGAAAATTGCAGCATTTTGTTGGAAAAGTTAAACTGATGATTATCACATTTGTATCGCAGGTTGGAGGTTTCAGGTTTGAGACTTCGTAAGTCCTGCTTTTAATACTTTTTTTATAGAATTTTGCTTTATTGCAAGGTTGTAAGCAATGCCAAGAAAAAACCAACCAACAACCACCTAAATAAAAAAGATACCACAAAATGTACCAGAAACTGCCCTCTGAACTGTAATCGGGGAACATTCGATAGGAGACTGAAACACTATAATAAAGTGCAGTGAGTGGTATCTGCCTTGGACAAAGATAAAATCATCCACTACTTTTAGTTTCCTTCAAATCACACCTTTCAACAACAGAATAATATGTTAGGCCAATTCTAAACCCTGCACCTACATGGCTAAACCTATGTCCATCATTCAACCCATGGTGATTACATAGGTAGGTGTGGCCAAACCGAACCAGGTCTTTCCAACAACACTAACCCTGTACGTCTATTTACTTATTTTATTTTGTCAAGCCTGAGCCACAGATGAACCATGATCTAACAGTGTATCATGCTTGATCAAACATGTTCGGCCGAGAAATTTGTCACTGGGAAGATCATCCAGTGTGTGATTTATGCTCACTGTTCAGCTAAATGTACGGTTTTAAAACAAAACTATCACAAAATGTGCTTCTCCAACCAAAATCCCTGATTTATACCTCTAATTTTCTGCTTATCATCTGAAATCCCATAATTTCGCAACTATATATCCTGATTTCATAATACAGTTGAATGTTCCAAACTGACAATCTACGTCACTGAACCTTTCCTAATACTAAAGACACTGGTTGGTGACTACACAGATACATTCGATGATGGTATCTTTGATAGAACTATTAACATATAAGGTACATTTTGTTACGACCATCGCACTATAGTTACCATGCTGTAAAACTAAAAATACTGTTAAAAAGAAAGTCAACCACTCTGCTACTCGGACACCCGAAGAAAAATATTTTGTCACCAGAAGAAAATTAATTGAACTAAAATTTTAATAAACTTTTGGACACCTGAAGGATACTGTAACCCTGGGAACAATTTGCTTGTACCTAAACCAATTTGAAGGCAAATAGACAACATATAGCCGAGCTCAAATAGAAAATTTGAACGTTAGCTCCCAAATTCAAGTTCTAAATGAGACAAGTTGAAAATTTGAAAAAAGAATCAAACTATTCTGAAGCAAAATTCATTAATTTATTTAGAAAACATGTGTTTATTATAAGCCTGAAATTATACTAAATGCTTTAAATCTTCAAAATAGAGCTGGGCGAAATCACGTATATTTTATACCGGCATACCGACGGTTGGAAAACTCAATATTGTTACCGTCATAACAATATGCTGCCCAGCTCTACTTTAAAATTTTAGCAATATCCTGGGGTTTGTTGTCTTTAAGCACTGTGATATATTTAAAAGAAAGATGTGGTAGATGGTTTTACCAACACTCGGGGCAGATACTACACACTACTTTTGTGGTTCAGTTCTGCATAGAATATTCCAATATTCTACATTAAAAGTTTAGTTGCTGGGTTCACATTTCATAGTAGTTCTTTGCCAAGGAAATAATGGAAGTTAGTTGGTTCACCTTAAGTTCAGCTCCTGGAACAACTGCAATAGAGCTCAGGTTGAAATTAGGTGATGTGACGATGAATCGATATCGGTAATTTTCATTGCGACACTTAAAGTGCAATAGAGACTAGGCTGGAAGGATATAATCAGGCAATGAAGCCTTAGTATAAGATAGGATATCCGTTAATTGCAGATGGGAGATGCTATGGCAGGAGCGCACAAAATTTGATCGCTGCATTGATCCCACCTCAAAATATTGAATCACGTTTCCCAAAATTTGGTAACTGTCTAGAAATAAATTTTTTACAAGCATGAGCCACAGATGAATCGTAACTCGACAGGTATATTCATGACCGACTCTAAGCAAAACTTAGTTTAACAAAACGAATCCCAAATATTTTCGAAAATTGCAACATTTTGTTGGAAAAGTCAAACTGGTGAATATGATGTTTTTATCGCAGGTTGAAAGTCTCAGGTTCAAGTCCTTGTGAGTTCCATTCATAATTTGATTTTTATTGAATTTGGGTTTTTCAAGGTCAAAAGGAACCAACCAACCGTAAGTGATGGGCAATAGTTCAACCCAGGGTATATGTGACCGAACCGAAAAATGTCTTTCCAATAACACGAATCCTGTTCCTTCAATCACATATTTTATTTGGCCAAGCATGAGTCACACCGTACCATGCTTGATCAAACATGTTTGGTCAAAAATTTTGTCACTGGGAAGATCATCCAGGGTTTGATTTATACTCACTGTTCAGCTAATTGTACGATTTTAAAACAAAACTATCACAAAACTTGCTTTTTCAACTAAAATTCTCTGGTTGACAACTCTAATTTTCTGCTTATCATGCGAAATCCCATAATTTCACAACTGTATATCTTGATTTAATGATAAAGCTGAATGTTCCAAACTGACAATCTACGCCACTACGTCCTTCCTAATACTAAGGACACTGGTTACTGTTGGCGACTGCACAGATACATTTACACATTGTCACATTGGAACAAAGACGAAACATCGAAACCCGATTCCACTTGGGATAATTAAGTAACTGATCTTGCCAAGTATGGGCCGATGATGGATCGTGCCACAGAAAGCCTGTTTATCTTTGGCTCATACTCATACAAAATTTGATCAGAACAATATTTCTTACCAAGTACGGGTCGATGATGTTATATCTGATAGAACTATAAACATATAAGGTACATTTTGTTACGACCATCGCACTATAGCTACCATGCTGTGAAACTAAACATACTGGCAGAAATTCAGCCCTCTGCTACTCAGACACCTGAAATGGCTGCCAGTAAAAAAAATAACAAAAATGCAATATTTTGAAATACATCACTCACACGATGAATCGATATCGGTAAATTTCATGGTGAGAATTAGAGTAAGTGCAATAGAGACTAGGCTGGAATGATATAATCAGGCAATGAAGCCTTAGTATAAGATAGGATATCCGTTAATTACAGATGGGAAATGCTATGGCAGGTGCGCACAAAATTTGATCGCTTGACTGGACCCACCTTAAAATGATGAATCATGTTTCCAACAATATCATTACAGGTTGGAAATCGGACATGGTTTTACCATTGACCAGGGCAGATACCGCTCACTGCACTTTATAATAGCAATTGAGCCTCACCCCAGCTGATGAATGACTAAGCAGAAAGTATATTAGCAAAACGAATCCCAAATATTTTTAATAATTGCAACATTTTGTTGGAAAAGTTAAACTGGTGATTATGATGTTTGTATTGCGGGTTGAAGGTCTCAGGTTCGAGTCCTTGTGAGTTCCATTCATAATTTGATTTTTATTGATTTTTGCTTTTTCAAGGTCAAAAGCAGCAACAAAAGGCACCAACTAAATGAAGTAGCAGCAACTGCACCCTAAGTTGAAAAGATCCTGAACTGAAGTGTATGATGGAGTGCAGTGAGAGGTATCTGCCCTGGGCAATAGTTCAACCCAGAGTGATTACTTGGGTATGTGTGGCCGAACCGAATAACGTCTTTCTAACAACACAAATCCTGTTCATCTATTTACATATTTTATTTGCCAAGCATGATCCACAGATGAACCACAAATGATCTATCACCATATCATGCTTGGTCAAAAACTCTGTCACTGAGAAGATCATCCAGCGTTTGATTTATGCTCACTGTTCAGCTGAATGTACGATTTTAAAACAAAACCAACTGTTAGAGCTGGGCGGCATGGGGTATTTTTTGTACCGGTATACCACGAAAAGGATTTTAGTACATTACTTCTAAATTAAATAGAGCACGCCGTGCTTCTTAAGCGATATTAGACTTTTTAATAGAATCCGGGGTCACAGCTGGCATCGATGATCACTGGCACCAAACGAGTTATTGTGTTTTCACTTCTCACTGCCTTATTCCGCGCCGTCGCCACTAGGCAGAGACAGCCACGTCTGTGCGTATTTTTCAGAATATTTGTTTATTTGTAAAATATTAATCGAATCGCCGATAACGTTTCTGCTCGCCCTACTCAAATCGTCTAAAATACGGTTCAATCGATAAAGTTGTTCAAGTTATCTTGCCCGTTTTTCAGCTGTCATACTTTGCTAATTAGCGTGCCTTGTTGCAAAATATTGTCGTTACTACGTAGGCTAATGCCAAAACTAAACTTCTGGAATAAAATGAAGAAAAAACACGCACAAACACAGCGAGCCAATACAAAGATGGTGCATTAATGGCCTAAGTTCGGCATAAAATTGATAAAAAGAACAAAACCAAACCAATAAAAGTTGAATAATTATTCCGATGTCTGTTCATATAAGCCATGCACAGGCCATGCTTAAGACGGCGCCGTACAGCATTTTTCATGTGCTACCTAATCCAGATTGACCCTGATCTAAAAGTTTTTGCAGGAAAAGTTAGCATATTCACTTTTTCTGTAGTCAAATTTGACCTTTTTTATGTCATGACCTGGCCAGATAAGCTAAAAAGTTTTTCCCTGGAGCAACTCGTTGCTTGTACGTACAAATATTTTTACACAAGTCGACTCAACATTTTGTATGAACCATGATAATTTCTCCATCACTCAAGCGGGTCGGCCTCTGGTCCTATAATGGGTAACTTACATTTATGTACCGCTTTGTCTCCCCTTTTGCACAATTCCGAGATCCGAGTTCTTCAGAGGTTGGAATATACAGGCATTTAGTTTTAGCAATTGTCCAAAGGTTTTACACTTAGCCAGTAGCTCGGTACAAGATGGCTATGTTAAACCTGCTTCATCTGTATACAATTAACAGCAGGCCAGCCAGAGGACTACAATCCGCAACATCGTGAGCGAAAACACGCTCAGGCATGTTCTCGGAAATGCGGGTCATTGTTCCGTCACAAAACATTTGTTAAGATGAGGCAGATAAGCATGCGTGTATGTGGGAAAGGCGGTGATTTGCAGCAATAGACGAACATTTTGCGTCACTCATATTAGGTTTTAGGCGGTAAATACCTGCTTCGCAGTACACCGGCATTGCAATTATTGACGCGGTATGGTATTTCAGAAAGCAAGATGTCGGTATGCCGCCCATCACTACTCACTCTTCAGCTAAATGTACGATTTTAAAACAAAACCAACAAAAATGTGATTTTTTAAGAAAAACCCCTGATTTATAACTCTAATTTTCTGGTTATCATCTGAAGTCCCATAATTTCGCAACTATATATCCTGATTTCATAATACAGTTGAATGTTCCAAACTGACAATCTACGTCACTGAGCCTTTCCTAATACTAAAGACACTGGTTGGCGACTACACAGATACATTTACACTTTGTCACAATTATTACAAGTTGGAACAAAGACACCACATCGAAACCTGATTCCAGTCAGAATAATTAAATATCTGATCGGTACAACATATCTTGCCAAGTATGGGCCGGTGATGGATCGCACCATCAAGACACAGTCTATCTTTGGCTCAAGCCTGCCGGAATTAAACTGCATCTCATGCCAAATATGGGCCGATGATATTATCTCTGATAGAATTATAAGCATATAAAGTACATTATGTTACGACCATAAGGACACTGTAACCCTGGGAACAATTTGCTTGTACCTAAACCAATTTGAAGGCAAATTGACAACATATAGCCGCGCTCGAATAGAAAATTTAAACATTAGCTCCCGATTTAAAATATTCAAGTTCTAAATGACATGAATTGATATTTAATTCATTCTTTTTATTTAAAAAACATGAACATGATTTTGCCACAAATAATAAGGATCCAATTTTGATGAAATTTTTATTAAAGGTAACAAGAACTAATTAACTAATTAATCCTAGACCTGCTATTCAAAACCTGAAGAAAATAGAAGTCGCCACAAAAATCTCACACAAATACGATATTCTGATGTATAATATTTGGAGGATGCTTTTGTCGTGCTTATAATCCTGAAATTATACTAAATGCTTTAAATCTTCAAAATAGAGCTGGGCGAAATCAGATATATTTTGCACTGGCATACCGCTGCCAAAATGACTGTATTACCAGTATGCCACGCCATTTTCTGCTATTAAAAACATGGTATTGTCTCGTTTCGAAGAGCAACACGATGCGTGACCTAGTTCAAACAAATCAGGTACATACCTCTAAATGCAGGGGAGGGGGGTTTGTTATTTTATGACATTGCAAAAGTTCAATTGAGGCTTATCAGCAGGTGTAAGTGGTTTAAAACCCGTTTTTGGTCGTTACTTAATGTGATAATATATCAACTTGTAACCATTCTAGGCGGAACTCACGTAACCCCAGTATCCCGCTAAACCGACATTGCGTAAATTAGCGTCAGACGATGCTTAGGAAAACTCAATATTTTTACCGTCATAACAATATGCTGCCAAGCTCTACTTTAAAAATTTTGCAATATCCTGGGATTTGTTGTCTTTAAGCACTGTGATATATTTAAAGGTAAGATGTGGTAGATGGTTTTACCAACACTCGGGGCAGATACTACCCACTTCACACTACTTTTGTGGTTCAGTTCTGCATAGAATATTCCAATATTTTCCACCAATAGTATAGTTGCTGGGTTCACATTTCGTAGTAGCTCTTTGCCAGGGAAATAATGGAAGTTAGTTGGTTCACCTTAAGTTCAGCTCCTGGAACAAAGTACTGTAATAGAGCTCAGGTTGAAATTAGGTGATGTGACGATGAATCAATATCGGAAATTTCATTGCGAGATTTAGAGTAAGTGCAATATAGACTAGGCTGGAATGATATAATCAGGCAATGAAGCCTTAGTATAAGATAGGATATCCGTTAATTACAGATGGAAGATGCTATGGCAGGTGCGCACAAAATTTGATCGCTGGACTCGACCCACCTTAAAATAAGGAATCACGTTTCTAACAATATCCTAACAGGTTGGAAGTCGGATATGGTTTCACCACTGACCAGGGCAGATACCACTCACTGCACTTCACATTAGCAATTCAGCCTTATATAGAGCGAATATACTAACTAGAAACTTTAACCAAGCATGAGCCGTACATGAACCACACCTCAGCTGATGAATGACTAAGCAGAAAGTATTTTCACAAAACGAATCCCAAATAATTTTAAAAATTACGACATTTTGTTGACCAAGTTAAACTGGTGATTATGATGTTTGTTTCGCAGGTTTAAGGTTTCAGGTTCGAGTCTTTGTGAGTTCCATTCATAATTTGATTTTTATTGAATTTTGCTTTTTTAAGATCAAAAGCAGCAACAAAAGGCACCAACCAAATGAAGTATCAGCAACTGCACCCTAAGTGGAAAACATCCTGAGCTGAAGTGTAGGATAGAGTGCAGTGAGAGGTATCTGCCCCGGGCGATAGTTTAACACAGGGTACTTGGGTATGTGTGCCCGAACCATGTCTTTCTAACAACACGAATCCTCTTCATCTATTTTCGCATTTCATTTTTCCAAGCATGATTCACAGATGGACCATAATCTATCAGCATATCATGCTTGATCGAACATGTTTAGTCAAGAACTTTGTCACTGGGAAGATCATTCAGTGTTTGATTCATGCCGATTGTTCAGCTAAATGTACGATTTTAAAACAAAACCAACAAAAATGTGCTTTTTCAAGCAAAACCCCTGATTTATAACCCTAAATTTCTGCTTATCATCTGAAATCCCATAATTTCGCAACTATTTCATAATACAGTTGGATGTTCCAAACTGACAATCTACGTCACTGAGCCTTTCCTAATACTAAAGACACTGGTTGGTGACTACACAGATACATTCAATGATGGTATCTCTGATAGAACTATTAACATATAAGGTACATTTTGTTACGACCATCGCACTATAGCTACCATGCTGTAAAACTAAAAATACTGTCAAAAAGAAAGTCAACCACTCTGCTACTAGGACAACCGAAGAAAAATATTTTGTCACCAGAAGAAAATTTATTGAACTAAAATTTTAATAAACTTTTGGACGCCTGAAGGATACTGTAACCCTGGGAACAATTTATCCTGGGGTTTGATGTCTTTAAGCACTGTAATACATTTAAAGGAAAGATGGGGTAGATGGTTTTACCAACACTCTGGGCAGATACTACCAACTACACACTACTTTCGTGGTTCAGTTCTGCATAGAATATTCCAATATTTTCCACTAAATGTTTAGTTGTTGGGTTCACATTTCATAGTAGTTCTTTGGAAATAATGGACGTTAGTTGGTTCACCTTAAGTTCAGCTCCTGGAACAAAGTACTGCAATAGAGCTGAAATTAGGTGATGTGACGATGAATCGATATCGATTAAAAGTTGGAACAAAGACGTCACATCGAAACCTGATTCCGGTCGAAATAATTAAATATCTGATCGGTACAACATATCTTGCCAAGTATGGGCCAATGATGGATCGCACCATTAAGACACAGTTTATCCTTAGCTCAAGCCTGATGGAATTAAATTGCATCTCATGCCAAATATGGGCTGATGATCAAATCTCTGAAAGAACTATAAACATATAAGGTACATTTTGTTACGTCCATCGCACTATAGCTACCATGCTGTAAAACTAAAAATACTGGCAGAAAGTCTGTCGCTCTGCTACCCAGAAGAAATGGCCGAGAACAATTTGCTTGTACCTACGTAGACAACTAATAGCCAAGCTTAAATTACATTAGAAAATTGTTAGCTCTTGATTCAAAATATTTAGGTTCTAAATGAGAAGATTTAAAAATTTTGCAAACTATCTGTAGCAGGGAGGAGCAAATATTTCTTGCTCAAGAATATATGACGTCGTAAAATATGCAAAGGCGCAGATATTCCACACCAGATAATGATGTTATTATCAACAGTGGGAGAAGTGTCGTTCTTAGGTTAGAAGGGGCAGAAAGAGTATTTTCTTTATTGGAACTGTTGTTACTTATTGCAAGGATTTTCATATGAAATTTTAACAACGCGGAGATATTCCGACCCTTTTAAAAGTTCAGGGCAACACACCCTCCGCCATCTGTTAAATACATAAAGACGGTTTTGAGGACCAAGTGCGTTTTCAATTTGAAAATTAATCTAAAATGGTTTCAAGGTTTTCATGAACGAATATGACAAAACTTACAGTCATATTAGTTTTGTTTGAGGAATATACACAGGCTTTTACAGACACTGACATATTTAGGGAAAATTTAGGAAATTTCAAATTAGGCTTTCCCCCTTTACCACCCATTGACACACCACCTGGCGGGCTTGGTCATTTTCAAGTCTCTGTGTCACAGTATAGTCAGCACTCTTGTTTTGGCTCATGATAGAAATGCTGATTTATATTTTTCCCAACCAGTCAGACTTCCCCGATGTCAAACGCTCTTCATTTCGAGCCAAAAAATTTTGTCAAAGTATCTTTTGTTAAGTTTGAGTCTCTAATGGATCGCGCCGAAGAGGCGAGGTCTGTCAGTGGATTTCGGTTGACAAAATAAACTTTGTGATTGTTTTGCTTCTGCCTGCGTCTATATATTTTATTTATGATCCACGAAGCAGTGCACCTTGTCGGTACAATGCATCAGTGACCCATGCTTGTTAAAACATGTTTGACGTTCCCCACATATTCACTTGTCTAAGCCAAATCAGAATTTTTATTTTGTCAAGCATGAGCCACAGATTGGCCGCACCAAAACAGCGCTCATACTCGACATAATGTTTGTTTGAAATATTTGTGACTGAGTGATCATGAGCCACATATCGGGTGGATGACATTGCACTGTACATGTTCGGGCCATGCTTAGCAGTACAATAGATATACAATTCATGCATGACCCATGCATTGTGGAGCAGACCCCAAATTATATTGCGACATTACGTAAACTGGTTTAATTATTAACAGAGTGGAATGCAACATTGTTTGCTGAAGCGTCGTTTGAGATACGTTGAGTGTTACAGAGTTTGAAGATGATTCTATAATATTGCGCTTTAGCGGGGGATTGCTTAGTAGGTTGGGAAAGTATAAGATTATAGCCTCGTCCTTGATGTAGATGAGCAACCCAGTCAAACGAAATAACGGAAAGTGTAATGTTGTCCAAATAAATTTGAGGATACAGAACATTATTTAATATATTGTCAAAATCATGCATCTGAAAGGCAGTCGTTATTTTAACTGGCGAAAAAAACTAAATATTCCTCATTGCATTAAAAATATTTTAACAAATGACAGGTTTATCTTGCGATTAATCAGTTTATCTCGAAAACAAATAGAACTATTTAACTTTGTGTAATTGTTAACTCAACTTTCCAGTAACGATACTAAACGATACTATATTGCCTTATCACAATAAAGACATCAAACCATATATTTACCAAAGCGATTGCAATAGCATTATTATCGCCTATTATAGCATACGAAAGAAATCGACATGTCGCGTGCAAGAGAGAGTTTTACAAGTCGTCCAGAATGCTCGTCGAAATACCCTATTAGACTATATATACATTTTATTGTTGTCATATATTGAAGCAATACAGGTAAACTGAGTTATTTTTAATCACCTTAGCTTATCATATTTTACAACATTTTTTTCAAATCCCCACATTCCAGACAAATTCCAGTCTCATTACTTTACGCAATGTAGGAGTCATACCAGCCACTTTGGAATTGTGAAAATGTGACTCTTTTCGATGGCCTCGCAAGCGGACGAAAGTGCATACAGCAACAGACCTATGGGCAGGGGAAGAGGTGGGGGAGGCATGTGCCTCAAGGTTTTTGAAGGGGGGGCAGTACTCTCAGAAAGATTTTATGATTTTAACAAAATAATTTCTCCAAAATAGGCAAAATTTTTGCCCAGGGTTGTCGTGCAATGACATAATATACAGTCTTACAGTGTTTGTTCCCCAAAGTGGGGTATTTTTCAACAAAAGTGTCGAAAATTCATAGTGCGCCTTCGGTGCACGTGTTTGTTTACAAAAAAATTTAATATTATTCTTATGTCCTCCCTAAGATTTTTACATTCCTGATAAGAGCATTATTTTCGTACTGGTACGAATCCTTATGTTAGGCTATATTGTGTAACGCTATGGGAATGGAATTGCAAAAGAAGTCGTAAAATATGATAAACCACAGGTGTGCAAATTAAAAATATTTTTTTTTCAGTAAATTCAAAGCATGGAAAGCACTGATAATGAGCTTGGACATTTTTTATCAAAGCCACCTGCATTATCAAAGTCACCAGGTTTGCAGGTATGACATATTATGGCCTATTTATGTAGTTTCACTCTGACATCAAGAGAAGGCACAATTCAAAGCTGGTCTGGTACAGAATTTTGCTAAGTTTACCAAATTATGATCCCCCAAAATGGTAGATTAATATTTATTGCTGTGTAGACTATAACCCAACCAAACTATGCTAACAGTGGGGGTTGTTTCTGTCACTCTGTGCTCAATGGCAACTTTCCTCACAGGCACATCGAGTGTGCTGCTCCCTTCAACCGCACCTTTTTAACAAGTAAAGTCTTATAATTACAAATTCAATTCACTTCCCACCTTCCAGATACCGGTAGGCTACGGTACGGTAAAATTCTTGATGCAAAACCGAATCTGCAATTCAATCTAACTTACTTACGTTGGAAAATTTTACCAAGATCAACACATACAGACAAAAGATGTTAAACAAGTCTACTCACTGTATTGGTCTATAACTTATTCATATATTTCATCAAATTGCAGAAATGAAATGCCTCCACGCAGATATCGGTTCCATTTTAGAACACGACCATCTCTATGCTTTCGCGAAACGTAACCATGGCAGTTGGCTTAACTCGTTGTAGCGAAACCAACCAACTGTCAATCAATTTATGTCATTACCCATGCGTGAATATGAATGATATCTTGCCACAATTGTTTTTAATTCAGTATTTGTGCATATTTCGGGTCTCATGAAGGTTAGTACCATATATCCGATCATCATAGAATTTTCCATGTTAGAAACGACTCATCCAAACCTGGGAGACAATGCCAGATGCTGGCAGCATTGTTGCCCTCTAGTTAGGATGAGAATATTCTGTCAGTTTTTATTTTAATGATATTTGGGAATATGGTACGAAACTTCACTAGACCCCATATTTCTATGTCATTCATCTTTATATGATTTCAATAATGGCACGAGCAAGCCATATAATGGTTAATGTTGGAAATTTTTTTCATTGAAATTCACTCTGGGAAAGGCCGGAAGGAGTTCCTGAAAGGAAGCAACTGACGGCAACTTAATAACAAAGAGTTACTATAAGATATAGTACCAGCAATCGCACTTCAAACGGAAAACATCCCAAACGGAACTGTACCGCAATGATAAAGTGCAGTGAATGGTATTTGCCCCGTGCGATGATATTATTTCAAAGAGGTATAATATATCTGACCAAGTATGGGACAATGTCGCTTTATTGCCATTGGCATGTGACAGCACTTTCCAAACGCACCCCTTTCTTGTGCCAATGTAATGCTCAACTATCATTCCAAATATCCTACTTTAGTGTTCCCCTTGAATAACATGGAAAATATCACACTATTAGTGTTCCCCTTGAAAAATCCCAGGAATAATATTTTGTGAACCGTATCACAACAATGCACATCATAGTCTAATTAAAATAAGGAAATTGAAAGAAGCATAAATGACAACAACATGTGTTCATTTTTTTATTTATGGTTATTTTTAGAAGTTATAGAGATTCCAAAATTTTTCATGAAAATACCACTAAGCGCATAAAATAACAAATATTTTCAAACTTTTCTGGCGGCAGGCAAGGGTATGAAATGGTTGAGATCACTTGAAAGATAATAGTAACGCTATTATAGCTACGAGATACATAAAATACAAAACAACTCAGACACCCCCAAAAAATGGTTAAATCAGAAGAAAATTTTCGCCCAAATATAACACTGAGATATAACACTTCGGTTTTATAATAATATTGAAATTATACAGTTAATTGGTTTTAAGCGTTTTGGTTTATTCCAGGAAAATGATATCAACATTTGGGCACTTGAAAGATTTTGTAACCCTGGAACTGACTAGTTCTTATGTGAACCATGTAAATGTTATTAGATAATTTAAAGTCGAATATATTAAAACATTAGATATTTTGACCCTCAATGTCAATTAAATTTGAATTGAATTTAAAACAATTTTTACTTTAGTCGTAATAGAATATTGTCAATCAAGTAATTTTCATTTTTTCATTTCACAAAATACATGAAGCATATGTTTAGGTTTGGTGATCGCCAAGAACTTTTGAGAGAACGTAACTATTTCATCCGAACAACCACAGTTACAAGCAACACACTATTTTTACAGAAGTAAGTTATAATTTAAGTTACTTGAAAGGCTGTTTTGTAGGTTAGCATAATGTAGGTTACTCTGATCTGCTCAGACACCCAAAGAAAGTAAGTTCAGTTCAAAGAAAATTTAGCAGTCGAGCCTTGTTTTATGATATATTTTTAGCTAGAAGAATAAAGTGTCCCGTTTCTGAGTGTCTTGTAGCAACCAAACCGTACAAAAAGTTTCGGAATCATCAATGTTGCTATGAAATAACAGTTATAATGGAATTGAAGCTTTTTCATTTATCTAAAGAAATAAAATGAACTTTTCAAAAACCTGAAGAAAACAAGATTCCAACTCCCTGCCATTTTTATTATCCAAAAACTCTGAATACATATATCGCGATTGTGCTGCAGTGTTACAGAATAATGATTCAGACATAAATACGTTAAATAACAAGAAGCTCTACCATCACCCAAGGCAGATACCACTCAATGTGATTCGATTCGCTTAAATTATTCGATTTCGAAATCATGAGTTATTTGATTCTGACCAAATGTCAACCAAAAGGAACACTGTTATGGATAAGAGCTATGAAGAGAACCACTGTAGTAGAGTGCAATGGTATCTGCTTTGGGTAGTAGTAAAACTATCGACCTCCTCTTTGCTCTTGTTTAGTCTACATAAAGGAACAGACAGATGAATTCAGAACTAAGATGAAGAAAATATTAAGGGTATGCAGCATAATCATGATCTAGGAACCAAATAATGAACCTTGATTGATCTAATCAAATAGTTGACAGCATGATTGAGCAGCAGAATCATGATTTACATCTTGTATTTTATAGAGCAACTGAGTCATACATAACCTGCAGATAAACCACACATCAGTCAGGTCTACTGGGAATATGCAACATCAAATTTATATCCTCAATATAATAACTCTGACCCTCAATAACCAGTTTAACCAGTTTTAATGAGTTGAAGTTTGCAAGATGTTCACATTAATTTAACCCCCAGTTGCAAATATTTCACACTTCTTTGTGCAACATAGGACATAATGAGAACACAATTATACAGGAAAGCACATTAGTATTTGCCAATTTCAAGAAACTTTTCACTCAAATGATAAGTGAACTAAACCTCTATCAAACATTTGTGTATAAAGTGTACAGTGATTTGCCTGTGCCTCCAACTTCCATTCCCTCCAGTATTGAACCTCAAACGTCCATTCTAATCTCCATAATTCTTTCATGACACTTAAGCCCCAAACACTCCCCTCATCTAGGGAGTTAAATTGGTTTGAAAAAATCTGAAAAGGCCTTGTTATTGTTACAGAGTTCTAGTTGACAAATAATAAACTCTCTTGGCTGCCAGAACATATTTTAACAAAACGAAGCTCGAATATTTGGAAAATTGCGACATTTTTTAGGACAACTGGAGATTATCATGTCGAATGCAACCTCTTGAGGCTGCGATATAAAGTAAATCAATCATAACATACAAAACCCTGTGAAGGTTTCAGAAATGCCCCAATATATTTCCCTCTTGTTAGGAGAGTGGTCAATATGTGGTAGATAGTCTTACTATCACCCAGAGCAGATACCAATCATTGCACTTTATAACTGTTCAGCCTTAGAGTGAAATTATTGAAAAATTGCTAACTGATTATAAATAAATATTTTTGAAAATTGCAACATTTTGTTGGAAAAGTTAAACTGATGATTATCACATTTGTATCGCAGGTTGGAGGTCTCAGGTTTGAGACTTCGTAAGTCCTGCTTTTAATACTTTTTTTATAGAATTTTGCTTTATTGCAAGGTTGTAAGCAATGCCAAGAAAAAACCAACCAACAACCACCTAAATGAAAAAGATACCACAAAATGTACCAGAAACTGCCCTCTGAACTGTAATCGGGAAACATTCGATAGGAGACTGAAACACTATAATAAAGTGCAGTGAGTGGTATCTGCCTTGGACGAAGATAAAATCATCCACTACTTCTAGTTTCCTTCAAATCACACCTTTCAACAACAGAATAATATGTTAGGGCAATTCTAAACCCTGCACCTACATGGCTAAACCTATGTCCATCATTCAACCCATGGTGATTACATAGGTTGGTGTGGCCAAACCGAACCAGGTCTTTCCAACAACATTAACCCTGTACATCTATTTACTTATTTTATTTTGTCAAGCCTGAGCCACAGATGAACCATGATCTAACAGTGTATCATGCTTGATCAAACATGTTCGGCCGAGAAATTTGTCACTGTGAAGATCATCCAGTGTTTGATTTATGCTCACTGTTCAGCTAAATGTACGGTTTTAAAACAAAACTATCACAAAATGTGCTTCTCCAAGCAAAATCCCTGATTTATACCTCTAATTTTCTGCTTATCATCTGAAATCCCATAATTTCGCAACTATATATCCTGATTTCATAATACAGTTGAATGTTCCAAACTGACAATCTACGTCACTGAGCCTTTCCTAATACTAAAGACACTGGTTGGCGACTACACAGATACATTCGATGATGGTATCTCTGATAGAACTATTAACATTTAAGGTACATTTTGTTACAACCATCGCACTATAGTTACCATGCTGTAAAACTAAAAGAACTGTCGAAAAGAAAGTCAACCACTCTGCTACTAGGACAACCGAAAAAAAATATTTTGTCACCAGAAGAAAATTTATGGAACTAAAATTTTAATAAACTTTTGGACGCCTGAAGGATACTGTAACCCTGGGAACAATTTGCTTGTACCTAAACCAATTTGAAGGCAAATAGACAACAGATAGTCGTGCTCAAATAGAAAATTTGAATGTTACCTCCCAATTTAAAATATCCAAGTTCTAAATGAGACGAGTTGAAAATTTGAAAAAAGAATCAAACTATTCTGAAGCAAAAATTCATTAATTTATTTAGAAAACATGAAATGATTTTGCCACAAAAAATGAAGATTCGACTAATTTTGATAAGATTTTTATTAAAAGTAATAAAAACTGATCAATGGATACAGAATAAAGCTTCCTAGATCTGCTACTCAAAACCTGAAAAAAAGAAGTCGCCACAAAAGATCTAACACAAAATACAATATTCTGATGAATAATACTTGTAGGATGCTTTTGTCGTGTTTATTATAATCCTGAAATCATACTAAATGCTTTAAATCTTCAAAATAGAGCTGGGCGAAATCAGGTACCTATATTTTGTACTGGCATACCGACGGTTGGAAAACTCAATATTTTTACCGTCATAACAATATGCTGCCCAGCTCTACTTTAAAATTTTAGCAATATCCTGGGGTTTGATGTCTTTAAGCACTGTGATATATTTAAAAGAAAGATGTGGTAGATGGTTTTACCAACACTCGGGGCAGATACTACACACTACATTTGTGGTTCAGTTCTGCATAGAATATTCCAATATTCTACATTAAAAGTTTAGTTGCTGGGTTCACATTTCGTAGTTGCTCTTTGCCAGGGAAATAATGGAAGTTAGTTGGTTCACCTTAAGTTCAGCTCCTGGAACAAAGTACTGCAAGAGAGCTCAGGTTGAAATTAGGTGATGTGACGATGAATCGATATCAGTAATTTTCATTGCGAGACTCAGAGTAAGTGCAATAGAGACTAGGCTGGAAGGATATAATCAGGCAATGAAGCCTTAGTATAAGATAGAATATCCGTTTATTACAGATGGGAGATGCTATGGCAGGTGCGCACAAACTGTCTGTAACTGTCTAGAAATAAATTTTTTACAAGCATGAGCCACAGATGAATCGTAACTCGACAGGTATATTCATGACTGACTCTAAGCAAAACTTAGTTTAACAAAACGAATCACAAATATTTTCGAAAATTGCAACATTTTGTTGGAAAAGTCAAACTGGTGAATATGATGTTTTTATCGCAGGTTGAAGGTCTCAGGTTCAAGTCCTTGTGAGTTCCATTCAAAATTTGATTTTTATTGAATTTGGGTTTTTCAAGGTCAAAAGGAACCAACCAACCTTAAGTGATGGACAATAGTTCAACCCAGGGTATATGTGACCGAACCGAAAAATGTCTTTCCAATAACACCAATCCTGTTCCTCCAATCACATATTTTATTTGGCCAAGCATGAGTCACACCGTACCATGCTTGATCAAACATGTTCGGTCAAAAACTTTGTCACTGGGAAGATCATCCAGGGTTTGATTTATGCTCACTGTTCAGCTAAATGTACGATTTTAAAACAAAACCATCACAAAACTTGCTTTTTCAACTAAAATTCTCTGGTCGACAACTCTAAATTTCTGCTTATCATCTGAAATCCCATAATTTCACAACTGTATATCTTGATGTAATGATAAAGTTGAATGTTCCAAACTGACAATCTACGCCACTACGTCCTTCCGAATAATAAGGACACTGGTTACTGTTGGCAACTGCACAGATACATTTACACTTTGTCACATTGGAACAAAGACGTAACATCGAAACCTGATTCCACTTGGGATAATTAAGTAACTGATCTTGCCAAGTATGTGCTGATGATGGATCGTGCCACAGAAAGCCTGTTTATCTTTGGCTGATACTCATACAAAATTTGATCCGTACAATATGTCTTACCAGGTACGAGACTACGATATTATATCTGATAGAACCTTTAAACATATAAGGGACATTTTGTTACGACCAAAACAAAACCAACTGTTAGAGCTGGGCGACATGGGGTATTTTTTGTACCGGTATACCACGAAAAGGATTTTAGTACATTACGTCCAAATTAAATAGAGCACGCCGTGCTTTTTAAGTGATATTAGACTTTTTAATAGAAACCGGGGTCACAGCTGGCATCAATGATCACTGGCGCCAAACGAGTTATTGTGGTTTCACTTTTCACTGCCTTATTCCGCACCGCCGCTGCTAGGCCGAGACAGCCACGTCCGTGCGTTTTTTTCATAATAATTGTTTATTAGTAAAATGTTAATCGAATCGCCAATAACGTTTCTGCTCGCCCTACTCAAAACGTCTAAAATAAGCACGCCTTGTTGCAAAATATTGCCGCTACTAAGAAGGCTAATGCAAAAACTAAACTTCTGGAATCAAATTTAAAAAAAACATGCAGAAACACATCTAGCCAACATAAAGATGGGGCATTAATTTCCCATGTTCGGCATAAAACTAATAAAAAGAATGAAACCAAACCAATGAAAGCTGAATACCCATTCCGATGTCTGTACATGTAAGCCACGCAGAGGCAATGCTTAAGACGGCGCCGTACAACATTTTTCATGCACTACTAAATCCAGATTGACCCTGAGCCAAAGGCTTTTGGCAAGAAAAGTAAGCATATTCACTTTTTCTGTTTTCAAACTTGACCTTTCTGTCGTCATGACCTGGCCAGATGTGCTAAAAAGTTTTTCACTACAGCAATTCGTTGCTTGTACGTACAAATATTTTTACACAAGTCGACTCAACATTTTGTATGAACCATGAATATTTCTCCATCACTCAAGCGGGTGGCCTCAGGTTCTATAATGGGTACATTTTTGAAGCGCGTTGTCTCCTCTTTTGCACAATCTCGAGATACGAGTTCTTCAGAGGTTAGAATATACAGGCATTTGGTTTTAGCAATTGCCCAAAGCTTTTACACTTAGCCGGTGGCTCGGTACAAGGTGGCTAAGTTAGATCTGTTTCATCTCTATACAATTAACAGCAGGCCAGCCAGAGTACCGTACTACAATCTGCAACATCGAGCGAAAACACGCTCGGGCATGTTCTCGGAAATGCCTAGCTAATGTGGGTCATTGTTTCGTCACAAAGCATTTGTTAAGACGAGACAGATAAGCATGCGTGGGTGTGGGAGAGGCGGTGAATTGCGGCAATTGTCGAACTTTTTGCGTCAATCATATTAGGTTTAGGCGGTATGCCGTAAATACCGGCTTCGCAACACACCGGCATTGCGATTATTGACGCGGTAAGCAAGATGTCGGTATGTCATCCATTTCTACTCTATTCAGTTAAATGAACGATTTAAAAAAAAACAAACAAAAATGTGATTTTTCGAGCAAAAGCACTGATTTATAACTCTAATTTTCTGCTTATCATCTGAAATCCCATAATTTCGCAACTATATATCCTGATTTCATAATACAGTTGAATGTTTCAAACTGACAATCTACGTCACCGAGTCTTTCCTAATAAAGACACTGGTTGGCGACTACACAGATACATTTACACTTTGTCACAATTATTAAAAGTTGGAACAAAGACGTCACATCGAAACCTGATTCCAGTCAGAATAATTAAATATCTGATCGGTACAACATATCTTGCCAAGTGTGGGCCAATGATGGATCGCACCATCAAAACACAGTTTATCTTTAGCTCAAGCCTGACGGAATTAAATTGCATCTCATGCCGAATATGGGCCGATGATGATATCTCTGATAGAACTATAAACATATAAAGTATATTTTGTTAAGGCCATCGCACTATAGTTACCATGCTGTAAAACTAAAAATACCGTTAAAAAGAGAGTCAGTTACTCTGCAACTCGGACACCCAAAGAAAAAAATTTTGTCACCAGAAGAAAATTTATTGAACTAAAAATTTAATACACTTTTGGACGCCTGAAAGATACTGTAACCCTGGGAACAATTTGCTTGTACCTAAACCAAACTAAAGACAAATGGACAACATATAGCCGAGCTCAAATAGAAAACTTAAAAGTTAGTTCCCGATTTAAATATTCAAGTTCTAGATGAGATGAATTGAAATAATTGAAACAAATCAAACTATTCTGAAGCAAAAAATCCATTAATTTATTTACTGATTTTGCCACTAAACAACAAAGATTTGTCTAATTTTGATGAAATTTTAAAGGTAATAAAAACCAATTAATTGATACAGAATAAAGTTTCCTAGACCAGCTACTCAAAACCTGAAGAAAATAGAATTCGCCACAAAAGATCTAACACAAATACAATATTCTGATATATAATACTCGTAGGATGCTTTTGTCGTGTTTATTATAATCCTGAAATTATACTAAATTCTTTAAATCTTCAAAATAGAATTGGGCAAAAGCAGGCATATTTCATACCGGCATATCGACGCCAAAATGCCGGTATTACCGGTATTAAATCAGGTACATTTAAATGCGGGCAGGTTGTTGTTTCATGACATTGCAAAAGTTCAGTCGAGGCATATCAGTAGTTGTAAGTGGTCTAAAAGCCGAGTTTTGGTCGTTGGTTGATGTGATAATACATCAAATTGTAACAATTTTAGACGGAACTCACGAAACCCCAGTATTACGCCAAACCGACATAGCGAAAATCAACGCCAGACGATATTTTGGAAGACTCAATATTTTTACCTTCATAACGATATGCTGCCCAGCTCTACTTCAAAAATTTTGCAATATCCTGAGGTTTGTTGTCTTTAAGCATTTTAATATATTTAAAGGAAAGATGTGGCAGATTGTTCTACCAACACTCGGGGCAGATACTACCCACTACACACTACTTTTGTGGTTCAGTTCCGCATAGAATATTCCAATATTCTCCACTAAAAGTTTAGTTGCTGGGTTCACATTTCGTAGTAGGGAATTAATGGAAGTTGGTTGGTTCACCTTAAGTTCAGCTCCTGGAACAAAGTACTGCAATAGAGCTCAGGTTGAAATTAGGTGATGTGACGATGAATCGATATCGGTAAATTGCATTACGAGACTTAGAGTAAGTGCAATAGAGACTAGGCTGGAATGATATAATCAGGCAATGAAGCCTTAGTATAGGAGAGGATATCCTCTCATTACAGATGGTAGATACTATGGCAGGTGCGCAAAAAATTTGATCGCTGGACTCGACCCACCTTAAAATAATGAATCATGTTTCCAACAATATCATTACAGGTTGGAAGTCGGGTATGGTTTTACCACTGACCAGGGCAGATACCGCTCACTGCACTTTGTAATAGCAATTGAGCCTCACCTCGGCTGATGAATGACTAAGCAGAAAGTATATTAGCAAAACGAATCCCAAATATTTCGAAAAATTGCAACATTTTGTTGGAAAAGTTAAACTGGTGATTATGATGTTTGTATCGCAGGCTGAAGGTCTCAGGTTCGAGTCCTTGTTAGTTCCATTCATAATTTGATTTTTATTGAATTTTGCTTTTTCAAGACCAAAAGCAGCAACAAAAGGCACCAACTAAATGAAGTAGCGGCAACTGCACCCTAAGTGGAAAACATCCTGAACTGAAGTTATGATAGAGTGCAGTGAGGGTTATCTGCCCTGGGCAATAGTTCAACCCAATCAAAAGATTGTCCCAACTGAGCAGGCTTATGCCAAAACTAAATTTCTGGAATAAAATAAAGAAATAAAACACACAGAAACACACTGAGCCAAGGCGAAGAAGGCCCATTAATGGCCCAAGTTCGACATAAAATAAATAAAATAAAACGAAACCAAACCAATAAAAGTTGAATAACCATTCCGATGCCTGTTCATGTAAGCCATGCACAGGCCATGCTTAAGACGACGCCGCACAACATTTTTCATGTGCTAGTAAATCCGGATTGACCCTGAGTTAAAGGTTTTTGGCAGGAGAAGTGGAGCCTATTCACTTTTTTAGTAGTCAAACTTGACCTTTTTGTCGTCATGACCTGGCCAGATGTACTAAAAAGTCTTGCAATAGAGCAACTTGTTGCTTGTACGTACAAATATTTTTCCAGAAGGCGACTCAAAATTCAGAGTTAACCATGATTATTTCTCCATCACTCAAGCGGGTCGGCCTCGGGTTCTATAATGGGTACATTTTTGTACCGCGTTATCTCTATCTCCTCTTTTTCACAATCCTGAGGTCCGAGTTCTTCAATGGTTGAGATAAAGGTATTTAGTTTTAGCAATTTCTCAAAGCTTTTACGCTTAGCTGGTGGCTTGGTACAAGGTGGCTAAGACAAACCTGCATACAATTACCAGTAACAGCAGGCCAGCAAGAGTCGCCCATCTCTGCTTACTGTTCAGCTGAATGTACGATTTTAAAACAAAACCAACAAAAATGTGATTTTTCAGGCAAAAACCCTGATTTAAAACTCAAATTTTCTGCTTATCACCTGAAATCCCATAATTTCGCAACTATATATCCTGATTGCATAATACAGTTGAATGATTCAAACTGACAATCTACATCACTGAGTCTTCCCTAATACTAAAGACACTGGTTGGCGACTACACAGATACGTTTACACTTTGTAACAATTATTAAAAGTTGGAACAAAGACGCCACATCGAAACCTGATTCCAGCCAGAATAATTAAATATCTGATCTGTACAACATCTCTTGCCAAGTATGGGCAGGTGATGGATCGCGCTATCAAGACACGGTTTATCTTTGGCTCTAGCCTGATGGAATTAAATTGCATCTCATGCCAAATATGGGTCGATGATGTTATCTCTGATATAATTATAAACATATAAGGTACATTTTGTTACAACCATCGCACTATAGCTACCATGCTGTGAAACTAAAAATACTGTTAACAAGAAAGTCAGTCACTCTGCTACTCGGACACCCGAAGAAAAATGTTGTCACCAGAAGAAAATTTATTGAATTGAAAATTTGATAAACTTATGGACACCTGAAGGACAATGTAACCCTGGGAACAATTTGCTTGTACCTAAACCAATTTAAAGGCAAATAGACAACATATAGCCGAGCTCAAATGGAAAATTTGAACGTTACCTCCCGATTAAAAATATTCAAGTTCAAAATGAGATGAGTTGAAAATTTGAAAAAAAATCAAACTATTCTGAAGCAAAAATTCCATTAATTTATTTAAAAAAGATGAAAGGATTTTGCCACAAAAAATAAAGATTTGTCTAATTTTGATGAAATTTTAAAGGTAATGAAAACCAATTAATTGATACATAATAAAGTTTCCTAGACCTGCTACTCAAAACCTGAAGAAAATAGAAATCGCCACAAAAAATCTAACACAAATACAATATTCTGATGTATAATACTTGTAGGATGCTTTTGTCGTGTTTATTATAATCCTGAAATTATACTAAATTCTTTAAATCTTCAAAATAGAGCTGGGCAAAAGCAGGTATATTTTGTACCGGCATATCGACGCCAAATAACGATATTACCGGTATGCCAAGTCATTTTCTGCTACCAAAAACATGCTATTGTTTCATTTCAAAAAGCCACGCGATGCGCGACATAGTTAAAACAAATCAGGTACATTTAAATGCGGGCAGGTTGTTGTTTCATGATATTGCAAAAGTTCAATTGAGGCATATCAGCAAACATAAGTGGTCTAAATTTTTGGTCGTTACTTGATGTGATAATAGATCAAATTGTAACAATTCTAGGCCGAACTCACGAAACCCCAGTATCACGGGAAAACGACATTGCGAAAATTAACGTCAGACAATATTTTGGAAAACTCAATATTTTTACCGCCATAACGATATGCTGCCCAGCTCTACTTTGAAAAATTGTGCAATATCCTGGGGTTTGTTGTATTTAAGCACTGTGATATATTTAAAAGAAAGATGTGGTAGATGGTTTTACCAACACTCGGGGCAGATACTCCCCACTGCACACCACTTTTGGGGTTCAGTTCTGCATAGAATATTCCAATATTCTCCACTAAGGGTTTAGTTGCCGGGTTCACATTTCGTAGTAGTTTTTTGCCAGGGGAATAATGGAAGTTAGTTGGTTCACCTTAAGTTCAGCTCCTGGAACAAAGTACTGCAAATAGAGCTCAGGTTGAAATTAGGTGATGTGACGATGAATCGATATCGGTAATTTTCATTGCGATACTTGGAGTAAGTGCAATAGAGACTAGGCTGGAATGATATAATCAGGCAATGAAGCCTTAGTATACGATAGGATATCCGTTAATTGCAGATGGGAGATACTACGGTAGGTGTGCACAAAATTTGATCGATGGACTTGACCCACCTTAAAATAATGAATCATATTTTTCAACAATATCATTACAGGTTGGAAGTCGGGTATGGTTTTACCATTGACCAGGGCAGATACCGCTCACTGCACTTTATAAAAGCAACTGAGCCTCACCTCGGCTGATGAATGACTAACCAGAAAGTATATTAGCAAAACGAATCCAAAATATTTTTAAAAATTGCAACATTTTGTTGGAAAAGTTAAACTTGTGATTATGATGTTTGTATCACAGGTTGAAGGTCTCAGGTTTGAGTCCTAGTTAGTTCCATTCATAATTTGATTTTTATTGAACTTTGCTTTTTCAAGGTCAAAAGCAGCAACAAAAGGCACCAACCAAACAAAGTAGCAGCAACTGCACGCTAAGTTGAAAAGATCCTGAACTGAAGTGTATGATAGAGTGCAGTGAGCGGTATCTGCCCTGGGCAATAGTTCAACCCGGAGTGATTGCTCGGGTATGTGTGGCTGTACCGAATAACGTCTTTCTAACAACACAAATCCTGTTCATCTATTTACATATTTTATTTTGCCAAGCATGATCCACAGATGAACCACAAATGATCTATCAGCATATCATGCTTGGTCAAAAACTCTGTCACTTGGAAGATCATCCAGGGTTTGATTTATGCTCACTGGTCCTTTGAATGTACGATTTTAAAACAAAACCAACTGTTACAGCTGGGTGGCATGGAGTATTTCTCGTACCGGTAGACCACGAAAAGTATTTAGTACATTACGTCCAAATTAAATAGAGCACGCCGTGCTTCTTAAGCGATATTAGACTTTTTAATACAATCCGGGGACACAGCTGGCATCGATGATCACTGGCACCAAACGAGTTATTGTGCTTTCACTTTTCACTGCCTTATTCCGCGCTGTCACCGCCAGGCCATGAAAAAGATGGTGCATTAATGGCCTAAGTTCGGCATAAAATTGATAAAAAGAACGAAACCAAACCAATAAAAGTTGAATAACCATTCCGATGCCTGTTCATGTAAGCCACGCAGAGGCCATGCTTAAGACGGCGCCGTACAACATTTTTCATGCGCTACTAAATCCAGATTGACCCTGAGCCAAAGGCTTTTTGCAAGAAAAGTAAGCATATTCACTTTTTCTGTTTTCAAACTTGACCTTTTTGTCGTCATGACCTGGCCAGATGTGCTAAAAAGTTTTTCACTACAGCAATTCGTTGCTTGTACGTACAAATATTTTTACACAAGTCGACTCAACATTTTGTATGAACCATGAATATTTCTCCATCAATCAAGCGGGTCGGTCTCGGGTTCTATAATGGGTACATTTTTGAAGCGCGTTGTCTCCTCTTTTGCACAATCCTGAGATCCGAGTTCTTCAGAGATGGGAATACAGGCATTTGGTTTTAGCAATTGCCCAAAGCTTTTACACTTAGCCAGTGACTCGGTACAAGGTGGCTAAGTTAAACCTGTTTCATCTGTATACAATTAACAGCAGGCCAGCCAGAGGACTACAATCCGCAACATCGTTGTCCTCGCTACCAAAAACATGTAGTTATCTATCTAGTTAAAACGAATCAGGTACATTTAAATGCAAGCAGGTTGTTGTTTCATGACATTGCAAAAGTTCAATAGAGGCATCAGCAGGCGTAAGTGGTCTAAAGACCGATTTTTGGTTGTTACTTGATGTGATAATACATCAAATTGTAACCATTTTAGACGGAACTCACGAAATCCCAGTATCACGCCAAACCGACATTGCGAAAATTAACGTCAGACAATATTTTGGAAAACTCAATATTTTTACTGTCATAACGATATGCTGCCCAGCTCTACTTTAAGAATTGTGCGATATCCTGGGGTTTGTTGTCTTTAAGCAGTGTAATATATTTAAAAGAAAGATGTGGAAGATGGTTATACCAACACTCTGGGCAGATACTACCCACTGCACACTACTTTTGTGGTTCAGTTCTGCATAGAATATTCCAATATTGTCCACTAAATGTTTAGATGCTGAGTTCACATTTCGTAGTTGCTCTTTGGAAATAATGGAAGTTAGTTGGTTCACCTTAAGTTCAGCTCCTGGAACAAGGTACTGCAATAGAGCTCAGGGTGAAATTGGGTGATGTGACGATGAATCAATATCAGTGAAGTTTAGTACCATATATCCGATCATCATAAAAATTTGCCATGTTGCTAGCAACTTATCCTAACCCGGCAGACAACGCCAGATGCTTGCTGCATTACCGCCCTCTAGTTAAGATGAGAACATTCTGCCACATTTTATTTCGATGACATTCGGGAATATGGTACTAAACTTCAGTAGCCCCGACTAAAGTTAATTATTTTTATTCTACTCTATCACTCAGACACCTGAAGAAAAGGCCCGGAACAATTTGCTTGTACCTACGTAGACAACTAAAAGCCAAGCTTAAATTACATTAGAAAATCGTTAGCTCTTGATTCAAAATATTTAGGTTCTAAATGAGAAGATTTAAAAATTTTGCAAACTATCTGCAGAAGTGAGGCGCAAATATTTCTTGCTCAAGAATATATGACGTCATAAAATATGCAAAGCCGCGGATATTCCACACCAGATAGTGATGTTACTATCAACAGTGGGAGGAGAAGTGTCGTTCTTAGGTTAGAAAGGGCAGAAAGAGTATTTTCTTTATTGGAAAAATGTTCAAAAAATTTATCGTAACTGTTGTTACTTATTGCAAGGATTTTCATATGAAATTTTAACAACGCGGAGATATTCCGACCCTTTTAAAAGTTCAGGGCAACACACCCTCCGCCATCTGTTAAATACATAAAGACGGTTTCAAGTTGCTTTTTAATTTAAATTATCTAAAATGGTTTCGAGGATTTCATGTACGAATATGACAAAACTTACAGACATATTAGTTTTGTTTGAGGAATATACACATGCTATTACAGACACTGGTTTATTTAGGGGAAATTTCAAATTAGCCTATCCCCCCTTTACCACCCATTGAAACGCTGCCTGGCGGCTTGGTCATTTTCAAGTCTCTGTATCACGGTGTAGTCAGCACTCTTGTTTTGGCTCATGATAGAAATGCTGATTTATATTTTTCCCGACGAGTCAGACTTCCCCGGTGTCAATCGCTCTTTATTTCGAGCCAAAAAATTTTGTCAAAGTATCTTTTGTTAAGTTTGAGTCTCTAATGGATCGCACCGAAGAGGCGAGGTCTGTCAGTGGATTTCGGTTGACAAAATAAACTTTGTGATTGTTTTGCTTCTGCCTGCGTCTATATATTTTATTTATGATCCACGAAGCAGTGCACCTTGTCGGTACAATGCATCAGTGACCCATGCTTGTTAAAACATGTTTGATTTTCCCCACATATTCACTTGTCTAAGCCAAATCAGAATTTTTATTTTGTCAAGCATGAGCCACAGATTGGCCGCACCAAAACAGCGCTCATACTCGACATAATGTTTGTTTGAAATATTTGTGACTGAGTGATCATGAGCCACATATCGGGTGGATGACATTGCACTGTACATGTTCGGGCCATGCTTAACAGTACAATAGATATACAATTCATGCATGACCCATGCATTATGGAGCAGACCCCAAATTATATTGCGACATTACGGAAACTGGTTTAATTATTAACAGAGTGGAATGTAACATTGTTTGCTGAAGCGTCGTTTGAGATACGTTGAGTGTTACAGAGTTTGAAGATGATTCTATAATATTGCGCTTTAGCGGGGGATTGCTTAGTAGGTTGGGAAAGTATAAGATTATAGCCTCGTCCTTGATGTAGATGAGCAACCCAGTCAAACGAAATAACGGAAAGTGTAATGTTGTCCAAATTAATTTGAGGATACAGAACATTATTTAATATATTGTCAAAATCATGCATCTGAAAGGCAGTCGTTATTTTTACTGGCGAAAAAAACTAAATATTCCTCATTGCATTAAAAATATTTTAACAAATGACAGGTTTATCTTGCGATTAATCAGTTTATCTCGAAAACAAATGGAACTATTTAACTTTGTGTAATTGTTAACTCAATTTTCCAGTAACGATACTAAACATATTGCCTTATCACAATAAAGACATCAAACCATATATTTACCAAAGCGATTGCAATAGCATTATTATCGCCTATTATAGCATACGAAAGAAATCGACATGTCGCGTGCAAGAGAGAGTTTTACAAGTCGTCCAGAATGCTCGTCGAAATACCCTATTAGACTATATATACATTTTATTGTTGTTATATATTGAAGCAATACAGGTAAACTGAGTTATTTTTAATCACCTTAGCTTATCATATTTTACAACATTTTTTTTTAAATCCCCACATTCCAGACCAATTCCAGTCTCATTACTTTACGCAATGTAGGAGTCATACCAGAAACTTTGAAATTGCGAAAATGTGGCTCTTTCCGATGGCCTCACAAGCGGACGACTTTGATAAGATTAGATACAAAATATTTCAATCACTATTCTTGATGGGATTTGTTGCAGAAAAATTAATCAAAAATGATTAAAAGTATACCTGCGTATTTTTTACGTCCATGAATCCGAATTCTGAAAACCATTTCACGAAAAGTGGTCAAAGTGCATACAGCGACGGACCTATGGGCAGGGGAAGAGGTGGGGGAGGCATGTGCCTCAAGGTTTTTGAAGGGGGGGCAGTACTCTCAGAAAGATTTTATGATTTTAACAAAATAATTTCTCCAAAATAGGCAAAATTTTTGCTCAGGGTTGTCGTGCAATGACATAATATACAGTCTTATAGTGTTTGTTCCCCAAAGTGGGGTATTTTTCAACAAAAGTGTCGAAAATTCATAGTGCGCCTTCGGTGCACGTGTTTGTTTACAAAAAAAATTTAATATTATTCTTATGTCCTCCCTAAGATTTTTACATTCCTGATAAGAGCATTATTTTCGTACTGGTACGAATCCTTATGTTAGGCTATATTGTGTAACGCTATGGGAATGGAATTGCAAAAGAAGTTGTAAAATATGATAAGCCAAGGTGTGCAAATTAAAAATTTTTTTTTTTCAGTAAAGTCAAAGCGTGAAAAGCACTAATATTGAGCTTGGACATTTTTTATCAAAGCCACCTGCATTATCAAAGTCATCAGGTTTGCAGGTATGACATATTATAGCCCATTTATGTAGTTTCACTCTGACATCAAGAGAAGGCACAATTCAAAGCCGGCCTGAAACAGAAACAATTTTTTGCTGAAGTTTACCAAATTATGATCCCCCAAAATGGTAGATTAATATTTATTGCTGTGTAGACTATAACCCAACCAAACTATACTAACAGTGGGGGTTGTTTCTGTCACTCTGTGCTCAATGGCAGCTTTCCTCACAGGCACATCGAGTGTGATGCTCCCTTCAACCGTATGATGGTATTGAAGCTTTTTCATTTATTCAAAGAAATGAAATGAACTTTTCAGAAATCTGAAAAAAAGCAAGATTTCAACTCCCTGCCATTTTTATTATCCAAAAACTCTGAATACATATATCGTGATTGTGCTGCAGTGTTACAGAAAAATGATTCAGAAATAAGTACATTAAATAACAAGAAGTTCTACCACCACCCAGGGCAGATACCACTCAATGTGATTCGATTCGCTTAAATTATTCAATTTCGAAATCATGAGTTATTTGATTCTGACCAAAAGTCAACCAAAAGGAACACTGTTATGGATAAGAGCTATGAAGAGAACCACTGTAGTAGAGTGCAATGGTATCTGCTTTGGGTAGTAGTAAAACTATCGACCTCCTCTTTGCTCTTGTTTAGTCTACATAAACGAACAGACAGATGAATTCAGAACTAAGATGAAGCAAATATCAAGGGTGTGCAGTATAATCATGATCTAGGAACCAAATAATGAACCTTGATTGATCTAATCGAATAGTTGACGGCATGATTGAGCAGCAGAATCATGACTTACATCTCATATTTTATAGAGCAACTGAGTCATACATAACCTGCAAATAAACCACACATCAGTCAGGTCTACTGGGAATATGCAACATCAAATTTATATCTTCAATATAATAACTCTGACCCTCAATATGACAACCAGTTTTAATGAGTTGAAGTTTGCAATGTTCAAATAATTTAACCCCAGTTGCAAATATTTCACACTTCTTTGTGCAACATAGGACATAATAAGAACACAATTATACAGGAAAGCACATTAGCATTTGCCAATTTCAAGAAACTTTTCACTCAAATGATAAGCGAACTAAACCTCTATCAAACATTTGTATATAAAGTGTACAGTGATTTGCCTGTGCCTCCAACTCTTATTCCCTCCAGTATTGAACCTCAAACATCCATTCTAATCTCCATAATTCTTTCATGACACTTAAGCCCCAAACACTCATCTCATCTGGGGAATTAAATTGGTTCGAGAAAATCTGAAAAGGCCTTGTTATTGTTACAGAGTTCTAGTTGACAAATAATAAACTCTCTTGGCTGCCAGAACATATTTTAACAAAACGAAGCTCGAATATTTTGAAAATTGCGACATTTTATTGGACAACTGGAGATTATCATGTCGAATGCAACCTCTGAGGCTGCGATATAAAGTAAATCAATCATAACATATAAAACCCTGTGAAGGTTTCAGAAATGCCCCAATATATTTCCCTCTTGTTAGGAGAGTGGTCAATAAGTGGTAGATAGTCTTACTATCACCCAGAGCAGATACCAATCATTGCACTTTATAACTGTTCAGCCTCAGAATGAAATTATTGAAAAATTGCTAACTGATTATAAATAAATATTTTTGAAAATTGCAGCATTTTGTTGGAAAAGTTAAACTGATGATTATCACATTTGTATCGCAGGTTGGAGGTTTCAGGTTTGAGACTTCGTAAGTCCTGCTTTTAATACTTTTTTTATAGAATTTTGCTTTATTGCAAGGTTGTAAGCAATGCCAAGAAAAAACCAACCAACAACCACCTAAATAAAAAAGATACCACAAAATGTACCAGAAACTGCCCTCTGAACTGTAATCGGGGAACATTCGATAGGAGACTGAAACACTATAATAAAGTGCAGTGAGTGGTATCTGCCTTGGACAAAGACAAAATCATCCACTACTTTTAGTTTCCTTCAAATCACACCTTTCAACAGCAGAATAATATGTTAGGCCAATTCTAAACCCTGCACCTACATGGCTAAACCTATGTCCAGCATTCAACCCATGGTGATTACATAGGTAGGTGTGGCCAAACCGAACCAGGTCTTTCCAACAACACTAACCCTGTACATCTATTTACTTATTTTATTTTGTCAAGCCTGAGCCACAGATGAACCATGATCTAACAGTGTATCATGCGTGATCAAACATGTTCGGCCGAGAAATTTGTCACTGGGAAGATCATCCAGTGTGTGATTTATGCTCACTGTTCAGCTAAATGTACGATTTTAAAACAAAACTATCACAAAATGTGCTTCTCCAAGCAAAATCCCTGATTTATACCTCTAATTTTCTGCTTATCATCTGAAATCCCATAATTTCGCAACTATATATCCTGATTTCATAATACAGTTGAATGTTCCAAACTGACAATCTACGTCACTGAACCTTTCCTAATACTAAAGACACTGGTTGGTGACTACACAGATACATTCGATGATGGTATCTTTGATAGAACTATTAACATATAAGGTACATTTTGTTACAATCATCGCACTATAGTTACCATGCTGTAAAACTAAAAATACTGTCAAAAAGAAAGTCAACCACTCTGCTACTAGGACAACCGAAGAAAAATATTTTGTCACCAGAAGAAAATTTATTGAACTAAAATTTTAATAAACTTTTGGACGCCTGAAGGATACTGTAACCCTGGGAACAATTTGCTTGTACCTAAACCAATTTGAAGGCAAATAGACAACATGTAGTCGTGCTCAAATAGAAAATTTGAACGTTAGCTCCCGATTTAAAATATTCAAGTTCTAAATGAGACAAGTTGAAAATTTGAAAAAAGAATCAAACTATTCTGAAGCAAAATTCAATAATTTATTTAGAAAACATGTGTTTATTATAATCCTGAAATTATACTAAATGCTTTAAATCTTCAAAATAGAGCTGGGCGAAATCAGGTATATTTTGTACCGGCATACCGACGGTTGGAAAACTCAATATTTTTACCGTCATAACAATATGCTGCCCAGCTCTACTTTAAAATTTTAGCAATATCCTGGGGTTTGTTGTCTTTAAGCACTGTGATATATTTAAAAGAAAGATGTGGTAGATGGTTTTACCAACACTCGGGGCAGATACTACACACTACTTTTGTGGTTCAGTTCTGCATAGAATATTCCAATATTCTACATTAAAAGTTTAGTTGCTGGGTTCACATTTCATAGTAGTTCTTTGCCAAGGAAATAATGGAAGTTAGTTGGTTCACCTTAAGTTCAGCTCCTGGAACAACTGCAATAGAGCTCAGGTTGAAATTAGGTGATGTGACGATGAATCGATATCGGTAATTTTCATTGCGACACTTAAAGTGCAATAGAGACTAGGCTGGAAGGATATAATCAGGCAATGAAGCCTTAGTATAAGATAGGATATCCGTTAATTGCAGATGGGAGATGCTATGGCGGGAGCGCACAAAATTTGATCGCTGCATTGATCCCACCTCAAAATATTGAATCACGTTTCCCACAATTTGGTAACTGTCTAGAAATAAATTTTTTACAAGCATGAGCCACAGATGAATCGTAACTCAACAGGTATATTCATGACCGACCCTAAGCAAAACTTAGTTTAACAAAACGAATCCCAAATATTTTCGAAAATTGCAACATTTTGTTGGAAAAGTCAAACTGGTGAATATGATGTTTTTATCGCAGGTTGTAGGTCTCAGGTTCAAGTCCTTGTGAGTTCCATTCATAATTTGATTTTTATTGAATTTGGGTTTTTCAAGGTCAAAAGGAACCAACCAACCGTAAGTGATGGGCAATAGTTCAACCCAGGGTATATGTGACCGAACCGAAAAATGTCTTTCCAATAACACGAATCCTGTTCCTCCAATCACATATTTTATTTGGCCAAGCATGAGTCACACCGTACCATGCTTGATCAAACATGTTTGGTCAAAAATTTTGTCACTGGGAAGATCATCCAGGGTTTGATTTATACTCACTGTTCAGCTAATTGTACGATTTTAAAACAAAACTATCACAAAACTTGCTTTTTCAACTAAAATTCCCTGGTTGACAACTCTAATTTTCTGCTTATCATGCGAAATCCCATAATTTCACAACTGTATATCTTGATTTAATGATAAAGCCGAATGTTCCAAACTGACAATCTACGCCACTACGTCCTTCCGAATAATAAGGACACTGGTTACTGTTGGCGTCTGCACAGATACATTTACACATTGTCACATTGGAACAAAGACGAAACATCGAAACCCGATTCCACTTGGGATAATTAAGTAACTGATCTTGCCAAGTATGGGCCGATGATGGATCGTGCCACAGAAAGCCTGTTTATCTTTGGCTCATACTCATACAAAATTTGATCAGAACAATATCTCTTACCAGGTACGAGACGATGATATTATATCTGATAGAACTATAAACATATAAGGTACATTTTGTTACGACCATCGCACTATAGCTACCATGCTGTGAAACTAAACATACTGGCAGAAATTCAGCCCTCTGCTACTCAGACACCTGAAATGGCTGCCAGTAAAAAAAATAACAAAAATGCAATATTTTGAAATACATCACTCACACGATGAATCGATATCGGTAAATTTCATGGTGAGAATTAGAGTAAGTGCAATAGAGACTAGGCTGGAATGATATAATCAGGCAATGAAGCCTTAGTATAAGATAGGATATCCGTTAATTACAGATGGGAATGCTATGGCAGGTGCGCACAAAATTTGATCGCTTGACTGGACCCACCTTAAAATGATGAATCATGTTTCCAACAATATCATTACAGGTTGGAAGTCAGGTATGGTTTTACCACTGACCAGGGCAGATACCGCTCACTGCACTTTATAATAGCAATTGAGCCTCACCCCAGCTGATGAATGACTAAGCAGAAAGTATATTAGCAAAACGAATCCCAAATATTTTTAATAATTGCAACATTTTGTTGGAAAAGTTAAACTTGTGATTATGATGTTTGTATTGCAGGTTGAAAGTCTCAGGTTCGAGTCCTTGTGAGTTCCATTCATAATTTGATTTTTATTGAACTTTGCTTTTTCAAGATCAAAAACAGCAACAAAAGGCACCAACCAAATGAAGTAGCAGCAACTGCACCCTAAGTTGAAAAGCTCCTGAACTGAAGTGTATGATAGAGTGCAGTGAGAGGTATCTGCCCTGGGCAATAGTTCAACCCAGAGTGATTACTTGGGTATGTGTGGCCGGACCGAATAACGTCTTTCTAACAAAACAAATCCTGTTCATCTATTTACATATTTTATTTGCCAAGCATGATCCACAGATGAACCACAAATGATCTATCACCATATCATGCTTGGTCAAAAGCTCTGTCACTGAGAAGATCATCCAGGGTTTGATTTATGCTCACTGTTCAGCTGAATGTACGATTTTAAAACAAAACCAACTGTTAGAGCTGGGCGGCATGGGGTATTTTTTGTACCGGTATACCACGAAAAGGATTTTAGTACATTACTTCTAAACTAAATAGAGCACGCCGTGCTTCTTAAGCGATATTAGACTTTTTAATAGAATCCGGGGTCACAGCTGGCATCGATGATCACTGGCACCAAACGAGTTATTGTGTTTTCACTTTTCACTGCCTTATTCCGCGCCGTCGCCACTAGGCAGAGACAGCCACGTCTGTGCGTTTTTTTCAGAATAATTGTTTATTTGTAAAATATTAATCGAATCGCCAATAACGTTCCTGCTCGCCCTACTCAAATCGTCTAAAATACGGTTCAATCGATAAAGTTGTTCAAGTTATCTTGCCCGTTTTTCAGCTGTCATACTTTGCTAATTAGCGTGCCTTGTTGCAAAATATTGTCGTTACTAAGTAGGCTAATGCCAAAACTAAACTTCTGGAATAAAATGAAGAAAAAACACGCACAAACACAGCGAGCCAATACAAAGATGGTGCATTAATGGCCTAAGTTTGGCATAAAATTGATAAAAAGAACAAAACCAAACCAATAAAAGTTGAATAATTATTCCGATGTCTGTTCATATAAGCCATGCACAGGCCATGCTTAAGACGACGCCGTACAGCATTTTTCATGTGCTACCTAATCCAGATTGACCCTGATCTAAAAGTTTTTGCAGGAAAAGTTAGCATATTCACTTTTTCTGTAGTCAAATTTGACCTTTTTTATGTCATGACCTGGCCAGATAAGCTAAAAAGTTTTTCCCTGGAGCAACTCGTTGCTTGTACGTACAAATATTTTTACACAAGTCGACTCAACATTTTGTATGAACCATGATAATTTCTCCATCACTCAAGCGGGTCGGCCTCTGGTCCTATAATGGGTAACTTACATTTATGTACCGCTTTGTCTCCCCTTTTGCACAATTCCGAGATCCGAGTTCTTCAGAGGTTGGAATATACAGGCATTTAGTTTTAGCAATTGTCCAAAGCTTTTACACTTAGCCAGTAGCTCGGTACAAGATGGCTATGTTAAACCTGCTTCATCTGTATACAATTAACAGCAGGCCAGCCAGAGGACTACAATCCGCAACATCGTGAGCGAAAACACGCTCAGGCATGTTCTCGGAAATGCGGGTCATTGTTCCGTCACAAAACATTTGTTAAGATGAGGCAGATAAGCATGCGTGTATGTGGGAAAGGCGGTGATTTGCAGCAATAGACGAACATTTTGCGCCACTCATATTAGGTTTTAGGCGGTAAATACCTGCTTCGCAGTACACCGGCATTGCAATTATTGACGCGGTATGGTATTTCAAAAAGCAAGATGTCGGTATGTCGCCCATCTCTACTCACTGTTCAGCTAAATGTACGATTTTAAAACAAAACCAACAAAAATGTGATTTTTTAAGAAAAACCCCTGATTTATAACTCTAATTTTCTGGTTATCATCTGAAGTCCCATAATTTCGCAACTATATATCCTGATTTCATAATACAGTTGAATGTTCCAAACTGACAATCTACGTCACTGAGTCTTTCCTAATACTAAAGACACTGGTTGGCGACTACACAGATACATTTACACTTTGTCACAATTATTACAAGTTGGAACAAAGACACCACATCGAAACCTGATTCCAGTCAGAATAATTAAATATCTGATCGGTACAACATATCTTGCCAAGTATGGGCCGGTGATGGATCGCACCATCAAGACACAGTCTATCTTTGGCTCAAGCCTGCCGGAATTAAATTGCATCTCATGCCAAATATGGGCCGATGATATTATCTTTGATAGAATTATAAGCATATAAAGTACATTATGTTACGACCATAAGGACACTGTAACCCTGGGAACAATTTGCTTGTACCTAAACCAATTTGAAGGCAAATTGACAACATATAGCCGCGCTCGAATAGAAAATTTAAACATTAGCTCCCGATTTAAAATATTCAAGTTCTAAATGAGATGAATTGATATTTAATTCATTCTTTTTATTTAAAAAACATGAACATGATTTTGCCACAAATAATAAGGATCCAATTTTGATGAAATTTTTATTAAAGGTAACAAGAACTAATTAACTAATTAATCCTAGACCTGCTACTCAAAACCTGAAGAAAATAGAAGTCGCCACAAAAATCTCACACAAATACGATATTCTGATGTATAATATTTGGAGGATGCTTTTGTCGCGCTTATAGTCCTGAAATTATACTAAATGCTTTAAATCTTCAAAATAGAGCTGGGCGAAATCAGATATATTTTGCACCGGCATACCGACGTCAAAATGACGGTATTACCAGTATGCCAAGTCATTTTCTGCTATCAAAAACATGCTATTGTTTCATTTCAAAGAGCAGAGCGATGCGTGACCTAGTTCAAAGAAACCAGGTACATACCTCTAAATGCAGGGGAGGGGGGGTTTGTTATTTTATGACATTGCAAAAGTTCAATCGCGGCTTATCAGCAGGTGTAAGTGGTTTAAAACCCGTTTTTGGTCGTTACTTAACGTGATAATATATCAACTTGTAACCATTCTAGGCGAAACTCACGTAACCCCAGTATCCCGCTAAACCGACATTGCGTAAATTAGCGTCAGACGATGCTTAGGAAAACTCAATATTTTTACTGTCATAACAATATGCTGCCCAGCTCTACTTTAAAAATTTTGCAATATCCTGGGGTTTGTTGTCTTTAAGCACTGTAATATATTTAAAGGTAAGATGTGGTAGATGGTTTTACCAACACTCGGGGCAGATACTACCCACTGCACACTACTTTTGTGGTTCAGTTCTGCATAGAATATTCCAATATTTTCCACCAATAGTATAGTTGCTGGGTTCACATTTCGTAGTAGCTCTTTGACAGGGAAATAATGGAAGTTAGTTGGTTCACCTTAAGTTCAGCTCCTGGAACAAAGTACTGTAATAGAGCTCAGGTTGAAATTAGGTGATGTGACGATGAATCGATATCGGAAATTTCATTGCGAGATTTAGAGTAAGTGCAATAGAGACTAGGCTGGAATGATATAATCAGGCAATGAAGCCTTAGTATACAATAGGATATCCGTTAATTACAGATGGAAGATGCTATGGCAGGTGCGCACAAAATTTGATCGCTGGACTTGACCCACCTTAAAATAAGGAATCACGTTTCTAACAATATCCTAACAGGTTGGAAGTCGGATATGGTTTCACCACTGACCAGGGCAGATACCACTCACTGCACTTCACATTAGCAATTCAGCCTTATATAGAGCGAATATACTAACTAGAAACTTTAACCAAGCATGAGCCGTACATGAACCACACCTCAGCTGATGAATGACTAAGCAGAAAGTATTTTCACAAAACGAATCCCAAATAATTTTAAAAATTACGACATTTTGTTGACCAAGTTAAACTGGTGATTATGATGTTTGTTTCGCAGGTTGAAGGTCTCAGGTTCGAGTCCTTGTGAGTTCCATTCATAATTTGATTTTTATTGAATTTTGCTTTTTTAAGGTCAAAAGCAGCAACAAAAGGCACCAACCAAATGAAGTAGCAGCAACTGCACCCTAAGTTGAAAAGATCCTGAACTGAAGTGTATGATAGAGTGCAGTGAGAGGTATCTGCCCCGGGCGATAGTTTAACACAGGGTACTTGGGTATGTGTGGCCGAACCATGTCTTTCTAACAACACGAATCCTCTTCATCTATTTTCGCATTTCATTTTTCCAAGCATGATTCACAGATGGACCATAATCTATCAGCATATCATGCTTGATCGAACATGTTTAGTCAAGAACTTTGTCACTGGGAAGATCATTCAGTGTTTGATTCATGCCGATTGTTCAGCTAAATGTACGATTTTAAAACAAAACCAACAAAAATGTGATTTTTCAAGCAAAACCCCGGATTTATAACTCTAATTTTCTGCTTATCATCTAAAATCCCATAATTTCGCAACTATATATCCTGATTTCATTATACAGTTGAATGTTTCAAACTAACAATCTACGTCACTGAGCCTTTCCTAATAGTAAAGACACTGGTTGGCGACTACACAGATACATTCGATGATGGTATCTCTGATGGAACTATTAACATATAAGGTATATTTTGTTACGACCATCGCACTATAGTTACCATGCTGTAAAACTAAAAGTACTGTCGAAAAGAAAGTCAACCACTCTGCTATACTAGGACAACCGAAGAAAAATATTTTGTCACCAGAAGAAAATTTATTGAACTAAAATTTTAATAAACTTTTGGACACCTGAAGGATACTGTAACCCTGGGAACAATTTGCTTGTACCTAAACCAATTTGAAGGCAAATAGACAACATATAGCCGAGCTCAAATAGAAAATTTGAACGTTAGCTCCCGATTTAAAATATTCAAGTTCTAAGTGAGACAAGTTGAAAATTTGAAAAAAAATCAAACTTTTCTGAAGCAAAATTCATTAATTTATTTAGAAAACATGAACTGATTTTGCCACAAAAAATGAAGATTTGACTAATTTTGATAAAATTTTATTAAAGGTGATAAAAACTGATCAATTGATACAGAATAAAGCTTCCTAGATCTGCTACTCAAAACCTGAAAAAAAGAAGTCGCCACAAAAGATCTAACACAAAATACAATATTCTGATGTATAATACTTGTAGGATGCTTTTGTCGTGTTTATTATAATCCTGAAATTATACTAAATGCTTTAAATCTTCAAAATAGAGCTGGGCGAAATCAGGTATATTTTGTACCGGCATACCGACGGTTGGAAAACTCAATATTTTTACCGTCATAACAATATGCTGCCCAGCTCCACTTTAAAATTTCAGCAATATCCTGGGGTTTGATGTCTTTAAGCACTGTGATATATTTAAAAGAAAGATGTGGTAGATGGTTTAACCAACACTCGGGGCAGATACTACACACTACTTTTGTGGTTCAGTTCTGCATAGAATATTCCAATATTCTACATTAAAAGTTTAGTTGCTGGGTTCACATTTCATAGTAGTTCTTTGCCATGGAAGTAATGGAAGTTAGTTGGTTCACCTTAAGTTCAGCTCCTGGAACAAAGTACTGCAATAGAGCTCAGGTTGAAATTAGGTGATGTGAGGATGAATCGATATCGGTAATTTTCATTGCGAGACTTAGAGTAAGTGCAATAGAGACTAGGCTGGAAGGATATAATCAGGCAATGAAGCCTTAGTATAAGATAGGATATCCGTTAATTGCAGATGGGAGATGCTATGGCAGGAGCGCACAAAATTTGATCGCTGCATTGATCCCACCTCAAAATTTTGAATCACGTTTCCCACAATTTGGTAACTGTCTAGAAATAAATTTTTTACAAGCATGAGCCACAGATGAATCGTAACTCAACAGGTATATTCATGACCGACTCTAAGAAAAACTTAGTTTAACAAAACGAATCCCAAATATTTTCGAAAATTGCAACATTTTGTTGGAAAAGTCAAACTGGTGAATATGATGTTTTTATCGCAGGTTGAAGGTCTCAGGTTCAAGTCCTTATGAGTTCCATTCATAATTTGATTTTTATTGAATTTGGGCCGTAAGTGATGGGCAATAGTTCAACCCAGGGTACATGTGACCGAACCGAAAAATTTCTTTCCAATAACACGAATCCTGTTCCTCCAATCACATATTTTATTTGGCCAAGCATGAGTCACACCGTACCATGCTTGATCAAACATGTTTGGTCAAAAACTTTGTCACTGGGAAGATCATCCCGGATTTGATTTATGCTCACTGTTCCGCTAATTGTACGATTTTAAAACAAAACCATCACAAAACTTGCTTTTTCAACTAAAATTCTCTGGTTGACAACTCTAATTTTCTGCTTATCATGCGAAATCCCATAATTTCAGCCACTCTGCTACTCAGACACCTGAAATGGCTGCCAGTAGAAAAAATAACAAAAATGCAATATTTTGAAATACATCACTCACACGATGAATCGATATCTGTAATTTTTATCGTGAGATTTAGATTAAGTGCAATAGAGACTAGGCTGGAATGATATAATCTGGCAATGAGGCCTTAGTACACGATAGGATATCCGTTAATAACAGATGGGAGATGCTATGGCAGGTGCTCACAAAATTTGATCGCTGGACTGGACTCACCTAAAAATAATGAATCATGTTTCCAACAATATCATTACAGGTTGGAAGTCGGATATGGTTTTACTCTTGACCAGGGCAGATGGCACTTCAGCGTTTGATTTATGCTCACTGTTCCGCTGAATGTACGATTTTAAAACAAAACCAACTGTTAGAGCTGGGCGGCATGGGGTATTATTTGTACCGGTATACCACGAAAAGGATTTTAGTACATTACGTCCAAATTAAATAGAGCATGCCATGCTTCTTAAGTGATATTAGACTTTTTAATAGAAACCGGGGTCACAGCTGGCATCAATGATCACTGGCGCCAAATGAGTTATTGTGCTTTCACTGCCTTATTCCGCACCGTCGCTGCTAGGCCGAGACAGCCACGTCCGTGCGTTTTTTTTTCATAATAATTGTTTATTAGTAAAATGTTAATCGAATCGCCAATAACGTTTCTGCTCGCCCTACTCAAAACGTCTAAAATACGGTTCAATCGATGAAGTTGTTCAAGTTATCTTGCCCGTCTTTCCACTCTCCTACTTTGCTAATTATCACGCCTTGTTGCAAAATATTGTCGCTACTAATAAGGCTAATGCCAAAACTAAACTTCTGGGATAAAATTGAAAAAAAACATGCACAAACACATCGAGCAAGGATAAAGATGGGGCATTGATTGTCCATGTTCGGCATAAAACTAATAAAAAGAATGAAACCAAACCAATGAAAGCTGAATACCCATTCCGATGTCTGTACATGTAAGCCACGCAGAGGCAATGCTTAAGACGGTGCCGTACAACATTTTTCATGTGCTACTAAATCCAGATTGACCCTGAGCCAAAGGCTTTTTGCAAGAAAAGTAAACAGATTCACTTTTTCTGTTTTCAAACTTGACCTTTCTGTCGTCATGACCTGGCCAGATGTGCTAAAAAGTTTTTCACTACAGCAATTCGTTGCTTGTACGTACAAATATTTTTACACAAGTCGACATTTTGTATGAACCATGAATATTTCTCCATCACTCAAGCGGGTGGCCTCAGGTTCTATAATGGGTACATTTTTGAAGCGCGTTGTCTCCTCTTTTGCACAATCCCGAGATCCGAGTTCTTCACAGGTTAGAATATACAGGCATTTGGTTTTAGCAATTGCCCAAAGCTTTTACACTTAGCCAGTGGCTCGGTACAAGGTGGCTAAGTTAGATCTGTTTCATCTCTATACAATTAACAGCAGGCCAGCCAGAGTACCGTACTACAATCTGCAACATCGAGCGAAAACACGCTCGGGCATGTTCTCGGAAATGCCTAGCTAATGTGGGTCATTGTTTCGTCACAAAGCATTTGTTAAGACGAGACAGATAAGCATGCGTGGGTGTGGGAGAGGCGGTGAATTGCGGCAATTGTCAAACTTTTTGCGTCACTCATATTAGGTTTAGGCGGTATGCCGTAAATACCGGCTTCGCAACACACCGGCATTGCGATTATTGACGCGGTACAATGTTTTAGAAAGCAAGATGTCGGTATGTCGCCCATCTCTACTCTATTCAGTTAAATGAACGAGTTAAAAAAAACCAACAAAAATGTGATTTTTCGAGCAAATGCACTGATTTATAACTCTAATTTTCTGCTTGTTATCTGAAATCCCAAAATTTCGCAACTATATATCCTGATTTCATAATACAGTTGAATGTTTCAAACTGACAATCTACGTCACTGAGTCTTTCCTAATACTAAAGACACTGGTTGGCGACTACACAGATACATTTACACTTTGTCACAATTATTAAAAGTTGGAACAAAGACGTCACATCGAAACCTGATTCCAGTCAGAATAATTAAATATCTGATCGGTACAACATATCTTGCCAAGTATGGGCCGATGATGGATCGCACCATCAAAACACAGTTTATCTTTAGCGCAAGCCTGACGGAATTAAATTGCATCTCATGCCGAATATGGGCTGATGATGATATCTTTGATAGAACTATAAACATATAAAGTATATTTTGTTAAGGCCATCGCACTATAGTTACCATGCTGTAAAACTAAAAATACCGTTAAAAAGAGAGTCAGTTACTCTGCAACTCGGACACCCAAAGAAAAAAATGTTGTCACCAGAAGAAAATTTATTGAACTAAAAATTTAATACACTTTTGGACGCCTGAAAGATACTGTAACCCTGGGAACAATTTGCTTGTACCTAAACAAAACTAAAGACAAATGGACAACATATAGCCGAGCTCAAATAGAAAACTTAAAAGTTAGTTCCCGATTTAAATATTCAAGTTCTAGATGAGATGAATTGAAATAATTAAAACAAATCAAACTATTCTGAAGCAAAAAATCCATTAATTTATTTACTGATTTTGCCACTAAACAATAAAGATTTGTCTAATTTTGATGAAATTTTAAAGGTAATAAAAACCAATTAATTGATACAGAATAAAGTTTCCTAGACCTGCTACTCAAAACCTGAAGAAAATAGAATTCGCCACAAAAGATCTAACACAAAATACAATATTCTGATATATAATACTTGTAGGATGCTTTTGTCGTGTTTATTATAATCCTGAAATTATACTAAATGCTTTAAAATCTTCAAAATAGAATTGGGCAAAATCAGGTATATTTTATACCGGCATATCGACGCCAAAATAACAATATTACCGGTATGCCAAGTCATTTTCTCCTATCAAAAACATGCTATTGTTTCGGTTCAAAGAGCCACGCGATGCGCGATCTAGTCCAAACAAATCAGGTACATCTAAATGCGGGCAGGTTGTTGTTTCATGACATTGCAAAAGTTCAATAGAGGCATATCAGCAGGTGTATGTGGTCTAAACGTCGAGTTTTGGTCGTTACTTAATGTGATAATGCATCAAATTGTAACAATTTTAGACGGAACTCACGAAACCCCAGTATCGCGCCAAACCGACATAGCGAAAATCAACGCCAGACGATATTTTGGAAGACTCAATATTTTTACCTTCATAACGATATGCTGCCCAGCTCTACTTCAAAAATTTTGCAATATCCTGAGGTTTGTTGTCTTTAAGCATTTTAATATATTTAAAGGAAAGATGTGGCAGATTGTTCTACCAACACTCGGGGCAGATACTACCCACTACACACTACTTTTGTGGTTCAGTTCCGCATAGAATATTCCAATATTCTCCACTAAAAGTGTAGTTGCTGGGTTCATATTTCGTAGTTGCTCTTTGACAGGAAATTAATGGAAGTTGGTTGGTTCACCTTAAGTTCAGCTCCTGGAACAAAGTACTGCAATAGAGCTCAGGTTGAAATTAGGTGATGTGACGATGAATCGATATCGGTAAATTGCATTACGAGACTTAGAGTAAGTGCAATAGAGACTAGGCTGGAATGATATAATCAGGCAATGAAGCCTTAGTATAGGAGAGGATATCCTCTCATTACAGATGGTAGATACTATGGCAGGTGCGCAAAAAATTTGATCGCTGGACTCGACCCACCTTAAAATAATGAATCATGTTTCCAACAATATCATTACAGGTTGGAAGTCGGGTATGGTTTTTACCACTGACCAGGGCAGATACCGCTCACTGCACTTTGTAATAGCAATTGAGCCTCACCTCGGCTGATGAATGACTAAGCAGAAAGTATATTAGCAAAACGAATCCCAAATATTTCGAAAAATTGCAACATTTTGTTGGAAAAGTTAGACTGGTGATTATGATGTTTGTATCGCAGGCTGAAGGTCTCAGGTTCGAGTCCTTGTTAGTTCCATTCATAATTTGATTTTTATTGAATTTTGCTTTTTCAAGACCAAAAGCAGCAACAAAAGGCACCAACTAAATGAAGTAGCGGCAACTGCACCCCAAGTGGAAAACATCCTGAACTGAAGTTATGATAGAGTGCAGTAAGGGTTATCTGCCCTGGGCAATAGTTCAACCCAATCAAAAGATTGTCCCAACTGAGCAGGCTAATGCCAAAACTAAATTTCTGGAATAAAATAAAGAAATAAAACACACAGAAACACACTGAGCCAAGGCAAAGAAGGCCCATTAATGGCCCAAGTTCGACATAAAATAAATAAAATAAAACGAAACCAAACCAATAAAAGTTGAATAACCATTCCGATGCCTGTTCATGTAAGCCATGCACAAGCCATGCTTAAGACGACGCCGTACAACATTTTTCATGTGCTAGTAAATCCGGATTGACCCTGAGTTGAAGGTTTTTGGCAGGAGAAGTGGAGCCTATTCACTTTTTTAGTAGTCAAACTTGACCTTTTTGTCGTCATGACCTGGCCAGATGTGCTAAAAAGTCTTGCAATAGAGCAACTTGTTGCTTGTACGTACAAATATTTTTCCAGAAGGCGACTCAAAATTCAGAGTTTAACCATGATTATTTCTCCATCACTCAAGCGGGTCGGCCTCGGGTTCTATAATGAGTACGTTTTTGTACCGCGTTATCTCTATCTCCTCTTTTCACAATCCTGAGGTCCGAGTTCTTCAATGGTTGAGATAAAGGTATTTAGTTTTAGCAATTTCTCGAAGCTTTTACGCTTAGCTGGTGACTTGGTACAAGGTGGCTCAGACAAACCTGCATACAATTACCAGTAACAGCAGGCCAGCAAGAGTCACCCATCTCTGCTTACTGTTCAGCTGAATGTACGATTTTAAAACAAAACCAACAAAAATGTGATTTTTCAGGCAAAAACCCTGATTTATAACTCAAATTTTCTGCTTATCACCTGAAATCCCATAATTTGGCAACTATAAATCCTGATTTCATAATACAGTTGAATGTTTCAAACTGACAATCTACGTCACTGAGCCTTTCCTAATAGTAAAGACACTGGTTGGCGACTACACAGATACATTTACACTTTGTCACAATTATTAAAAGTTGGAACAGAGACGCCACATCGAAACCTGATTCCAGCCAGAATAATTAAATATCTGATTGGTACAACATCTCTTGCCAAGTATGGGCAGATGATGGATCGTGCTATCAAGACACGGTTTATCTTTGGCTCTAGCCTGATGGAATTAAATTGCATCTCATACCAAATATGGGTCGATGATGTTATCTCTGATAAAATTATAAACATATAAGGTACATTTTGTTACGACCATCACACTATAGTTACCATGCTGTGAAACTAAAAATACTGTTAAAAAGAAAGTCAGTCACTCTGCTACTCGGACACCCGAAGAAAAATGTTGTCACCAGAAGAAAATTTATTGAATTGAAAATTTAATAAACTTTTGGACGCCTGAAGGATACTGTAACCCTGGGAACAATTTGCTTGTACCTAAACCAATTTAAAGGCAAATTGACAACATATAGCCGAGGTCAAATGGAAAATTTAAACATTTGCTCCCGATTAAAAATATTCAAGTTCTAAATGAGATGAGTTGAAAATTTGAAAAAAAAATCAAACTATTCTGAAGCAAAAATTCATTAATTTATTCAAAAAAGATGAAATGATTTTGCCACAAAAAATAAAGATTCGTCTAATTTTGATGAAATTTTAAAGGTAATGAAAACCAGTTAATTGATACATAATAAAGTTTCCTAGATCTGCTACTTAAAACCTGAAAAAAATAGAAATCGCCACAAAAGATCTAACACAAATACAATATTCTGATGTATAATACTTGTAGGGTTTATTATAATCCTGAAATTATACTAAATTCTTTAAATCTTCAAAATAGAGTTGGGCAAAAGCAGGTATATTTTGTACCGGCATACCGCTGCCAAAATGTCGGTATTACCGGTATGCCAAGTCATTTTCTGCTATCAAAAACATGCTATTGTTTCGTTCCAAAAAGCCACGCGATGCGCCATCTAGTTCAAAGAAATCAGGTACATACCTCTAACTGCGGGGGGGGGGGGGGGGGGGGTTTCACGACATTGCAAAAGTTCAATCGAGGCATATCAGCAGGTATAAATGGCCTAAAGACCCGTTTCGGATAGTTACTTGATGTGATAATGCATCAACTTGTAACTATTTCAGGCGGAACTCACAAAACCCCAGTATCACGCCAAACCGACATTGCGAAAATTAACGTCAGACGATATTTTGGAGAACTCAATATTTTTACTGTCATAACAATATGCTGCCCAGCTCTACTTTAAAAATTTTGCAATATCCTGGGATTTGTTGTCTTTAAGCAGTGTAATACATTTAAAGGAAAGATGTGGTAAATGGTTTACCAACACTCGGGGCAGATACTACACACTACTTTTGTGGTTCAGTTCTGCATAGAATATTCCAATATTCTACATTAAAAGTTTAGTTGCTGGGTTCACATTTCGTAGTTGCTCTTTGCCATGGAAATAATGGAAGTTAGTTGGTTCACCTTAAGTTCAGCTCCTGGAACAAAGTACTGCAATAGACCTCAGGTTGAAATTATGTGATGTGACGATGAATCGATATCGGTAATTTTTATTGCGAGACCTAGAGTAAGTGCAATAGAGACTAGGCTGGAATGATATAATCAGGCAATGAAGCCTTGGTATAAGATAGGATATCCGTTAATTACAGATGGGAGATGCTATGGCAGGTGTGCACAAAATTTGATCGCTGGACTCGACCCACCTTAAAATAATGAATCATGCTTCCAACAACATCATTACAGGTTTGAAGTCGGGTATGGTTTTACCATTGACCAGGGCAGATACCGCTCACTGCACTTTATAATAGCAATTGAGCCTCACCTCGGCTGATGAATGACTAAGCAGAAAGTATATTAGCAAAACGAATCCAAAATACTTTTAATAATTGCAACATTTGGTTGGAAAAGTCAAACTGGTGATTATGATGTTTGTATCGCAGGCTGAAGGTCTCAGGTTTGAGTCCTTGTGAGTTTCATTCATAATTTGATTTTTATTGAATTTTGCTTTTTCAAGATCAAAAGCAGCAACAAAAGGCACCAACCAAATGAATTAGCAGCAACTGCACCCTAAGTGGAAAAGATCCTGAACTGAAGTGTATGATAGAGTGCAGTGAGTGGTATCTGCTCTGGGCAATAGATCAACCCAGGGTGATTACTTGGGTATGTGTGGCCAAACCGAATAAAGTCTTTCTAACAACACAAATCCTGTTCATCTATTTACATATTTTATTTTGCCAAGCATGATCCATGGATAAACCACAGATGATCTATCAGCATATCATGCTTGGTCAAAAACTCTGTCACTGGGAAGATCACCCAGGTTTTGATTTATGCTCACTGTTCCGCTGAATGAACGATTTTAAAACAAAACCAACTGTTAGAGCTGGGCGGCATGGGGTATTTTTTGTACCGGTAGACCACGAAAAGAATTTAGTACATTACGTCCAAATTAAATAGAGCCCGCCGTGCTTCTTAAGCGATATTATACTTTTTAATACAATCCGGGGTCACAGCGGGTATCGATGATTACTGGCACCAAACGAGTTATTGTGTTTTCACTTTTCACAGCGTTATTCCGCGCCGTCGCCGCTAGGCAGAGACAGCCACGTCTGTGCATTTTTTTCATAATAATTGTTTATTAGTAAAATGTTAATCGAATCGCCGATAACGTTTCTGCTGGCCCTACTCAAATCGTCTAAAATACGGTTCAATCGATAAAGTTGTTCAAGTTATCTTGCCCCTTATTCCGCTCTCCTACTTTGCTAATTATCACGCCTTAATGCAAAATATTGTCGCTACTAAGCAGGCTAATGCCAAAACTAAACTTCTGGAATGAAAAAAAGAAAAAAGACGCACAAACACAACGAGCCAATACAAAGATCTCAAGTTTGGCATAAAATAAATAAAAAAGAACGAAACCAAACCAATAAAAGTTGAATAACCATTCCGATGTCTGTTCATGTAAGCCATGCACAGGCCATGCTTAAGACGGTGCCGTACAACATTTTTCATGTGCTACTGAATCCAAATCCAGACCCTGATCTAAAAGTTTTTTGCAAGAAAAGTAAGCATATTCACTTTTTCTGTAGTGAAACTTGACCTTTTTGTCGTCATGACCTGGCCAGATGTGATAAAGTCTTTAATTAGAGCAATTCGTAGCTTGTACGTACAAATATTTTTACACAAGTCGACTCAACATTTTGTATGAACCATGATTAATTTCTCCATCAACCAAGCGGTTCGGCCTCAGGTTCTTTAATGGGTTTGTTTTTGTACCGCGTTGTCTCCTCAGCACAATCCCAAGATCCGAGTTCTTCAGATGTTAGAATATACAGGCATTTAGTTTTAGCAATTGCCCAAAGCTTTTACACTTAGCCGGTGGCTCGGTACAAGATGGCTAAGTTAAACCTGTTTCATCTGTATACAATTAACAGCAGGCCAGCCAGAGGACTACAATCTGCAACATCTTGAGCGAAAACACGCTCGGGCATGTTCTCGGGAATGCCTCGCCAATGCAGGTCATTGTTTCGTCACAAATCATTTGTTAATGAGGCAGATCAGCATGCGTGTATATGGGAGAGTCGGTGAATTGCGATAATAGTCGAACTTTTTGCGTCAATCATATTAGGTTTTAGGCGATATGCTGTAAATACCGGCTTCGCGACACATCAGCATGTGATTATTGCCGCGGTATGGTATTTTAGAAAGCAAGATGCCGGTATGTCGCCCATCTCTACTCACTGTTAAGCTAAATGTACGATTTTAAAACAAAACTAACAAAAATGTCATTTTTCAAGCAAAACCCCTGATTTATATATCCTGATTTCATAATACAGTTGAATGTTCCAAACTGACAATCTACGTCACCGAGCCTTTCCCAATACTAAAGACATGGTTGGCGACTACACAGATACATTTACACTTTGTAACAATTAATAAAAGTTGGAACAAAGACGTCACATCGAAACCTGATTCCATTCAGAATAATTAAATATCTGATCGGTACAACATATCTTGCCAAGTATGGGCCAATGATGGATTGCACCATTAAGACACAGTTTAAGTGCAGCTCAAGCCTGCCAGAAGTAAATTGCATCTCATGTCGAATATGGGCCGATGATGTTATCTCTGATAGTAATATAAACAAATAAGGTACATTTCGTTGCGACCATCACACTATAGCTACCATGCTGTGAAACTAAAAATACCGTTAAAAAAAAGTCAGTCACTTTGCTACTTGGACACCCGAAGAAAAATGTTGTCATCAGAAGAAAATTTATTGAATTAAAAAATTAATAAACTTTTGGACACCTGAAGGATACTGTAACCCTGGGAACAATTTGCTTGTACCTAAACCAATTTGAAGGCAAATAAACAACATATAGCTGAGCTTGAATAGAAAATTTGACTGTTAAACACCCGATTTAAAATATTCAAGTTCTAAATGAGATTAGTTGAAAATTTGAAAAAAAATCAAATTATTCTGAAGCAAAAATTCATTAATTTATTTAAAAAACATGAAATCATTTTGCCACAAAAAATAAAGATTTGTCTAATTTTGATGAAATTCTTATTGAAGGTAATAAAAACCAATTAATTGATACAGAATAAAGCTTCCTAGATCTGCTACTCAAAACATCGCCACAAAAAAATCTAACATAAATACAATATTCTGATGTATAATACTTGTAGGATGGTTTTGTCGTGTTTATTATAATCCTGAAATTATACTAAATTCTTTAAATCTTCAAAATAGAACTGGGCAAAAGCAAAAGCAACCATTGCAAAAGTTCAGTCGAGGCATATCAGCAGGTGTAAGTGGTCTAACCACCCGTTTTTGATCGTTACTTGATGCAATAATGTATCGACTAGTAACCATTTTAGGCCGAACACACGAAATTCCAGTATCACGGCAAACCGACATTGCGACCCAGCTCTATTTCGAAAATGTTATTTAGCAATATCCTGGGGTTTGTTGTCTTTAAGCATTTTAATATATATAAAGGAAAGATGTGGTAGATGGTTTTACCAACACTCGGGGTGGATACTACCCACTGCACACTACTTTTGTGGTTCAGTTCTGCATAGAATATTCCAATATTCTCCACTAAAAGTTTAGTTGCAGGGTTAACATTTCGTAGTAGTTCTTTGACAGGGAAATAATGGAAGTTAGTTGGTTCACCTTAAGTTCAGCTTCTGGAACAAAGTACTGCAATAGAGCTCAGGCTGAAATTACGTGATGTGACGATGAATCGATATCGGTAATTTTCATTGCGAGACCTAGAGTAAGTGCAATAGAGACTAGGTTGGAAGGGTATAATCAAGCAATGAAGCCTTAGTATAAGATAGGATATTGACCAGGGCAGATACCACTCACTGCAATATATAATAGCAATTAGGCCTCATATGGAGCGAATATATAATGGTAAATGTCGGAAATTTTTTTCATTGAATTCACTCTGGGAAAGGCCGGAAGGAGTTCCTGAAAGGAAGCAACTGACGGCAACTTAATAGCAAAGGGTTACTACAAGATATAGCACCAGCAACCGCACTTCAAGCGGAAAACATCCCAAACGGAACTGTACCGCAATGATAAAGTGCAGTGAATGGTATTTGCCCTGTGAGGTGATATTATTTCAAAGAGGTATAATATATCTGACCAAGTATGGGACAATGTCGCTTTATTGCCATTGGCAGGTGACAGCACTTTCCAAACGCACCCCTTCCTTGTACCCATGTAATGCTCAACTATCATTTCAAATACCCTACTTTAGTGTTCCCCTTGAATAACATTGGAAAATATCACGCATTAGTGTTCCCCTTGAAAAAGTCCCAGGAATAATATTTTGTGAACCGTATCACAACAATGCACATCATAGTCTAATTAAAATAAGGAAATTGAAAGAAGCATAAATGGCAACAACATGTGTTCAGTTTTTTATTTATGGTTATTTTTAGAAGTTATAGCGATTGCAAAATTTTTTTTCATGAAAATGCCACGAAGCACATAAAATAACAAATATTTCCAAACTTTTCTAGCGGCAGGCAAGGGCATGAAATGGTTGAGATCACTTGAAAGATAATAGTAAAGCTTTTATAGCTACAAGATACATAAAATATAAAGCAACTCAGAAAAAATGGTTGGACCAGAAGAAAATTTTGGCCCAAATATAACACCGAGTTATACCACTTCGGTTTTATAATAATATTGAAATTATACAATTAATTGGTTTTAACCGTTTTGATTTATTCCAGGGAAATGATATCAACATTTGGGCACTTGAAAGATTCTGTAACCCTGGAACTGACTAGTTCTTATGTGAACCATGTAAATGTTATTAGATAATTTAAAGTCGTATATATTAAAACATTAGATATTTTGACCCTCAATGTCAATTAAATTTGAATTGAATTTAAAACAATTTTTACTTTAGTCGTAATAGAATATTGTCAATCAAGTAATTTTCATTTTTTCATTTCACAAAATACACGAAGCATATGTCTACGTTTGGTGATCGCTAAGAACTTTTGAGAGAACGTAACTACTTCATCTGAACAACCACAGTTGCAAGCAACCAATTACAGAAATAAGTTATAATTTGAGTTACTTGAAAGGCTGTTTTGTAGGCTAGCATAATGTAGGTTACTCTGCTCTGCTCAGACACCCAAAGAAAGTAAGTTCAGTTCAAAGAAAATTTAGCAGTCGAGCCTTGTTTTATGATATATTTTTAGCTAGAAGAATAAAGTGTCCCGTTTCTGAGTGTCTTGTAGCAACCAAACCGTAGAAAAACTTTCCAAATCATCAATATTGCTATGAAATAACAGTTATGATGGTATTGAAGCTTTTTCATTTATCCAAAGAAATGAAATGAACTTTCCAGAAACCTGAAGAAAACAAGATTCCAACTCCCTGCCATTTTTATTATCCAAAAACTCTGAATACATATATCGCGATTGTGCTGCAGTGTTACAGAATAATGATTCAGACATAAATACATTAAATAACAAGAAGTTCTACCATCACCCAGGGCAGATACCACTCAATGTGATTCGATTCGCTTAAATTATTCAATTTCGAAATCATGAGTTATTTGATTCTGACCAAAATTCAACCAAAAGGAACACTGTTATGGATAAGAGCTATGAAGAGAACCACTGTAGTAGAGTGCAATGGTATCTGCTTTGGGTAGTAGTAAAACTATCGACCTCCTCTTTGCTCTTGTTTAGTCTACATAAAGGAACAGACAGATGAATTCAGAACTAAGATGAAGAAAATATTAAGGGTATGCAGCATAATCATGATATAGGAACCAAATAATGAACCTTGATTGATCTAATCAAATAGTTGACGGCATGATTGAGCAGCAGAATCATGATTCAAATCTTATATTTTATAGAGCAACTGAGTCATACATAACCTGCAGAAAAACCACACATCAGTCAGGTCTACTGGGAATATGCAACATCAAATTCTTCGTGCAACATAGGACATAATGAGAACACAATTATACAGGAAAGCACATTAGTATTTGCCAATTTCAAGGAACTTTTCACTCAAATAATAAGTGAACTAAACCTCAATCAAACATTTGTATATAAGGTGTACAGTGATTTGCCTGTGCGCCCCAACTCTTATTCCCTCCAGTATTGAACCAGTATTGAAGCCCCAAACACTCATCTCATCTAGGGAATTAAATTGGTTCGAGAAAATCTGAAAAGGCCTTGTTATTGTTACAGAGTTCTAGTTGACAAATAATAAACTCTCTTGGCTGTCAGAACATATTTTAACAAAACGAAGCTCGAATATTTGGAAAATTGCGACATTTTTTAGGACAACTGGAGATTATCATGTCGAATGCAACCTCTGAGGCTGCGATATAAAGTAAATCAATCATAACATATAAAACCCTGTGAAGGTTTCAGAAATGCCACAATATATTTCCCTCTTGTTAGGAGAGTGGTCAATAAGTGATATATAGTCTTACTATCACCCAGAGCAGATACCAATCATTGCACTTTATAACTGTTCAGGCTCAGAGTGAAATTATTGAAAAATTGCCAACTGATTATAAATAAATATTTTTGAAAATTGCGACATTTTGTTGGAAAAGTTAAACTGATGATTATCACATTTGTATCGCAGGTTGGAGGTTTCAGGTTTGAGACTTCGTAAGTCCTGCTTTTAATTTACTTATTTTATTTTGTCAAGCCTGAGCCACAGATGAACCATGATCTAACAGCGTATCATGCTTGATCAAACATGTTCGGCCGAGAAATTTGTCACTGGGAAGATCACCCAGTGTTTGATTTATGCTCACTGTTCAGCTAAATGTACGATTTTAAAACAAAACTATCACAAAATGTGCTTCTCCAAGCAAAATCCCTGATTTATACCTCTAATTTTCTGCTTATCATCTGAAATCCCATAATTTCGCAACTATATATCCTGATTTCATGATACAGTTGAATGTTTCAAACTAACAATCTACGTCACTGAGCCTTTCCTAATACTAAAGACACTGGTTGGTGACTACACAGATACATTCGATTATGTTATCTCTGATAGAACTATTAACATATAAGGTACATTTTGTTACGACCATCGCACTATAGTTACCATGCTGTAAAACTAAAAGTACTGTCGAAAAGAAAGTCAACCACTCTGCTACTAGGACAACCGAAGAAAAATATTTTGTCAGCAGGAGAAAATTTATGGAACTAAAATTTTAATAAACTTTTGGACGCCTGAAGGATACTGTAACCCTGGGAACAATTTGCTTGTACCTAAACCAATTTGAAGGCAAATAGACAACAGATAGTCGTGCTCAAATAGAAAATTTGAACGTTACCTCCCAATTTAAAATATTCAAGTTCTAAATGAGACGAGTTGAAAATTTGAAAAAAGAATCAAACTATTCTGAAGCAAAAATTCATTAATTTATTTAGAAAACATGAAATGATTTTGCCACAAAAAATGAAGATTCGACTAATTTTGATAAGATTTTTATTAAAAGTAATAAAAACTGATCAATTGATACAGAATAAAGCTTCCTAGATCTGCTACTCAAAACCTGAAAAAAAGAAGTCGCCACAAAAGATCTAACACAAAATACAATATTCTGATATATAATACTTGTAGGATGCTTTTGTCGTGTTTATTATAATCCTGAAATTATACTAAATGCTTTAAATCTTCAAAATAGAGCTGGGCAAAAGCAGGTATATTTTGTATCGGCATACTGCCGCCAAAATGACGGTATTGCCAGGATGCCAAGCCATCCTGGCCAGCCTGGGCGAAATCAGGTACCTATATTTTGTACTGGCATACCGACGGTTGGAAAACTCAATATTTTTACCGTCATAACAATATGCTGCCCAGCTCTACTTTAAAATTTTAGCAATATCCTGGGGTTTGATGTCTTTAAGCACTGTGATATATTTAAAAGAAAGATGTGGTAGATGGTTTTACCAACACTCGGGGCAGATACTACACACTACATTTGTGGTTCAGTTCTGCATAGAATATTCCAATATTCTACATTAAAAGTTTAGTTGCTGGGTCACATTTCATAGTAGTTCTTTGCCAGGGAAATAATGGAAGTTAGTTGGTTCACCTTAAGTTCAGCTCCTGGAACAAAGTACTGCAAGAGAGCTCAGGTTGAAATTAGGTGATGTGACGATGAATCGATATCAGTAATTTTCATTGCGAGACTCAGAGTATGTGCAATAGAGACTAGGCTGGAAGGATATAATCAGGCAATGAAGCCTTAGTATAAGATAGAATATCCGTTTATTACAGATGGGAGATGCTATGGCAGGTGCGCACAAACTGTCTGTAACTGTCTAGAAATAAATTTTTTACAAGCATGAGCCACAGATGAATCGTAACTCGACAGGTATATTCATGACCGACTCTAAGCAAAACTTAGTTTAACAAAACGAATCACAAATATTTTCGAAAATTGCAACATTTTGTTGGAAAAGTCAAACTGGTGAATATGATGTTTTTATCGCAGGCTGAAGGTCTCAGGTTCAAGTCCTTGTGAGTTCCATTCAAAATTTGATTTTTATTGAATTTGGGTTTTTCAAGGTCAAAAGGAACCAACCAACCTTAAGTGATGGGCAATAGTTCAACCCAGGGTATATGTGACCGAACCGAAAAATGTCTTTCCAATAACACCAATCCTGTTCCTACAATCACATATTTTATTTGGCCAAGCATGAGTCACACCGTACCATGCTTGATCAAACATGTTCGGTCAAAAACTTTGTCACTGGGAAGATCATCCAGGGCTTGATTTATGCTCACTGTTCAGCTAAATGTACGATTTTAAAACAAAACCATCACAAAACTTGCTTTTTCAACTAAAATTCTCTGGTCGACAACTCTAAATTTCTGCTTATCATCTGAAATCCCATAATTTCACAACTGTATATCTTGATGTAATGATAAAGTTGAATGTTCCAAACTGACAATCTACGCCACTACGTCCTTCCGAATAATAAGGACACTGGTTACTGTTGGCAACTGCACAGATACATTTACACTTTGTCACATTGGAACAAAGACGTAACATCGAAACCTGATTCCACTTGGGATAATTAAGTAACTGATCTTGCCAAGTATGTGCTGATGATGGATCGTGCCAACGAAAGCCTGTTTATCTTTGGCTCATACCCATACAAAATTTGATCCGTACAATATCTCTTACCAGGTACGAGACTACGATATTATATCTGATAGAACCTTTAAACATATAAGGGACATTTTGTTACGACCAAAACAAAACCAACTGTTAGAGCTGGGCGACATGGGGTATTTTTTGTACCGGTATACCACGAAAAGGATTTTAGTACATTACGTCCAAATTAAATAGAGCACGCCGTGCTTCTTAAGTGATATTAGACTTTTTAATAGAAACCGGGGTCACAGCTGGCATCAATGATCACTGGCACCAGACGAGTTATTGTGGTTTCACTTTTCACTGCCTTATTCCGCACCGTCGCTGCTAGGCCGAGACAGCCACGTCTGTGTTTTTTTTTTCATAATAATTGTTTATTAGTAAAATGTTAATCGAATCGCCAATAACGTTTCTGCTCGCCCTACTCAAAACGTCTAAAATTATCACGCCTTGTTGCAATGTCGCTACTAAGAAGGCTAATGCAAAAACTAAACTTCTGGAATAAAATTTAAAAAATACATGCACAAACACATCTAGCCAACATAAAGATGGGGCATTAATTTCCCATGTTCGGCATAAAACTAATAAAAAGAATGAAACCAAACCAATGAAAGCTGAATACCCATTCCGATGTCTGTACATGTAAGCCACGCAGAGGCAATGCTTAAGACGGCGCCGTACAACATTTTTCATGTGCTACTAAATCCAGATTGACCCTGAGCCAAAGGCTTTTTGCAAGAAAAGTAAACAGATTCACTTTTTCTGTTTTCAAACTTGACCTTTCTGTCGTCATGACCTGGCCAGATGTGCTAAAAAGTTTTTCACTACAGCAATTCGTTGCTTGTACGTACAAATATTTTTACACAAGTCGACTCAACATTTTGTATGAACCATGAATATTTCTCCATCACTCAAGCGGGTGGCCTCAGGTTCTATAATGGGTACATTTTTGAAGCGCGTTGTCTCCTCTTTTGCACAATCCCGAGATCCGAGTTCTTCAGAGGTTAGAATATACAGGCATTTGGTTTTAGCAATTGCCCAAAGCTTTTACACTTAGCCGGTGGCTCGGTACAAGGTGGCTAAGTTAGATCTGTTTCATCTCTATACAATTAACAGCAGGCCAGCCAGAGTACCGTACTACAATCTGCAACATCGAGCGAAAACACGCTCGGGCATGTTCTCGGAAATGCCTAGCTAATGTGGGTCATTGTTTCGTCACAAAGCATTTGTTAAGACGAGACAGATAAGCATGCGTGGGTGTGGGAGAGGCGGTGAATTGCGGCAATTGTCGAACTTTTTGCGTCAATCATATTAGGTTTAGGCGGTATGCCGTAAATACCGGCTTCGCAACACACCGGCATTGCGATTATTGACGCGGTACAATGTTTTAGAAAGCAAGATGTCGGTATGTCATCCATTTCTACTCTATTCAGTTAAATGGACGATTTAAAAAAAAACCAACAAAAATGTGATTTTTTGAGCAAAAGCACTGATTTATAACTCTAATTTTCTGCTTATCATCTGAAATCCCATAATTTCGCAACTATATATCCTGATTTCATAATACAGTTGAATGTTTCAAACTGACAATCTACGTCACCGAGTCTTTCCTAATAAAGACACTGGTTGGCGACTACACAGATACATTTACACTTTGTCACAATTATTAAAAGTTGGAACAAAGACGTCACATCGAAACCTGATTCCAGTCAGAATAATTAAATATCTGATCGGTACAACATATCTTGCCAAGTATGGGCCAATGATGGATCGCACCATCAAAACACAGTTTATCTTTAGCTCAAGCCTGACGGAATTAAATTGCATCTCATGCCGAATATGGGCCGATGATGATATCTCTGATAGAACTATAAACATATAAAGTATATTTTGTTAAGGCCATCGCACTATAGTTACCATGCTGTAAAACTAAAAATACCGTTAAAAAGAGAGTCAGTTACTCTGCAACTCGGACACCCAAAGAAAAAAATTTTGTCACCAGAAGAAAATTTATTGAACTAAAAATTTAATACACTTTTGGACGCCTGAAAGATACTGTAACCCTGGGAACAATTTGCTTGTACCTAAACCAAACTAAAGACAAATGGACAACATATAGCCGAGCTCAAATAGAAAACTTAAAAGTTAGTTCCCGATTTAAATATTCAAGTTCTAGATGAGATGAATTGAAATAATTAAAACAAATCAAACTATTCTGAAGCAAAAAATCCATTAATTTATTTACTGATTTTGCCACTAAACAACAAAGATTTGTCTAATTTTGATGAAATTTTAAAGGTAATAAAAACCAATTAATTGATACAGAATAAAGTTCCCTAGACCTGCTACTCAAAACCTGAAGAAAATAGAATTCGCCACAAAAGATCTAACACAAATACAATATTCTGATATATAATACTCGTAGGATGCTTTTGTCGTGTTTATTATAATCCTGAAATTATACTAAATTCTTTAAATCTTCAAAATAGAATTGGGCAAAAGCAGGCATATTTCATACCGGCATATCGACGCCAAAATGCCGGTATTACCGGTATTAAATCAGGTACATTTAAATGCGGGCAGGTTGTTGTTTCATGACATTGCAAAAGTTCAGTCGAGGCATATCAGTAGGTGTAAGTGGTCTAAACGCCGAGTTTTGGTCGTTACTTGATGTGATAATACATCAAATTGTAACAATTTTAGACGGAACTCACGAAACCCCAGTATTACGCCAAACCGACATAGCGAAAATCAACGCCAGACGATATTTTGGAAGACTCAATATTTTTACCTTCATAACGATATGCCCAGCTCTACTTCAAAAATTTTGCAATATCCTGAGGTTTGTTGTCTTTAAGCATTTTAATATATTTAAAGGAAAGATGTGGCAGATTGTTCTACCAACACTCGGGGCAGATACTACCCACTACACACTACTTTTGTGGTTCAGTTCCGCATAGAATATTCCAATATTCTCCACTAAAAGTTTAGTTGCTGGGTTCACATTTCGTAGTAGGGAATTAATGGAAGTTGGTTGGTTCACCTTAAGTTCAGCTCCTGGAACAAAGTACTGCAATAGAGCTCAGGTTGAAATTAGGTGATGTGACGATGAATCGATATCGGTAAATTGCATTACGAGACTTAGAGTAAGTGCAATAGAGACTAGGCTGGAATGATATAATCAGGCAATGAAGCCTTAGTATAGGAGAGGATATCCTCTCATTACAGATGGTAGATACTATGGCAGGTGCGCAAAAAATTTGATCGCTGGACTCGACCCACCTTAAAATAATGAATCATGTTTCCAACAATATCATTACAGGTTGGAAGTCGGGTATGGTTTTACCACTGACCAGGGCAGATACCGCTCACTGCACTTTGTAATAGCAATTGAGCCTCACCTCGGCTGATGAATGACTAAGCAGAAAGTATATTAGCAAAACGAATCCCAAATATTTCGAAAAATTGCAACATTTTGTTGGAAAAGTTAGACTGGTGATTATGATGTTTGTATCGCAGGCTGAAGGTCTCAGGTTCGAGTCCTTGTTAGTTCCATTCATAATTTGATTTTTATTGAATTTTGCTTTTTCAAGACCAAAAGCAGCAACAAAAAGCACCAACCAAACAAAGTAGCAGCAACTGCACGCTAAGTTGAAAAGATCCTGAACTGAAGTGTATGATAGAGTGCAGTGAGAGGTATCTGCCCTGGGCAATAGTTCAACCCGGAGTGATTGCTCGGGTATGTGTGGCCGGACCGAATAACGTCTTTCTAACAACACAAATCCTGTTCATCTATTTACATATTTTATTTTGCCAAGCATGATCCACAGATGAACCACAAATGATCTATCAGCATATCATGCTTGGTCAAAAACTCTGTCACTGGGAAGATCATCCAGGGTTTGATTTATGCTCACTGTTCCGCTGAATGTACGATTTTAAAACAAAACCAACTGTTACAGCTGGGTGGCATGGAGTATTTTTCGTACCGGCATACCACGAAAAGTATTTAGTACATCACGTCCAAATTAAATAGAGCACGCCGTGCTTCTTAAGCGATATTAGACTTTTTAATACAATCCGGGGACACAGCTGGCATCGATGATCACTGGCACCAAACGAGTTATTGTGCTTTCACTTTTCACTGCCTTATTCCGCGCTGTCACCACTAGGCCGAGACAGCCACGTCTGTGCGTTTTTTCAGAATAATTGTTTATTAGTAAAATGTTAATCCAATCGCCGATTACGTTTCTGCTAGCCCTACTCAAATCGTCTAAAATACGGTTCAATCGATAAAGTTGTTCAAGTTATCTTGCCCATTATTCCGCTCTCCTACTTTGCTAATTAGCTTGCCTTGTTGCAAAATATTGTCGCTACTAAGCAGGCTAATGCCAAAACTAAACTTCTGGAATAAAATAAAGAAAAAACACGCACAAACACATCGACCCATGAAAAAGATGGTGCATTAATGGCCTAAGTTCGGCATAAAATTGATAAAAAGAACGAAACCAAACCAATAAAAGTTGAAATAACCATTCCGATGCCAGTTCATGTAAGCCACGCAGAGGCCATGCTTAAGACGGCGCCGTACAACATTTTTCATGCGCTACTAAATCCAGATTGACCCTGAGCCAAAGGCTTTTTGCAAGAAAAGTAAGCATATTCACTTTTTCTGTTTTCAAACTTGACCTTTTTGTCGTCATGACCTGGCCAGATGTGCTAAAAAGTCTTTCACTACAGCAATTCGTTGCTTGTACGTACAAATATTTTTACACAAGTCGACTCAACATTTTGTATGAACCATGAATATTTCTCCATCAATCAAGCGGGTCGGTCTCGGGTTCTATAATGGGTACATTTTTGAAGCGCGTTGTCTCCTCTTTTGCACAATCCTGAGATCCGAGTTCTTCAGAGATGGGAATACAGGCATTTGGTTTTAGCAATTGCCCAAAGCTTTTACACTTAGCCAGTGGCTCGGTACAAGGTGACTAAGTTAAACCTGTTTCATCTGTATACAATTAACACCAGGCCAGCCAGTGGACTACAATCTGCAACATCGTTGTCCTCGCTACCAAAAACATGTAGTTATCTATCTAGTTAAAACAAATCAGGTACATTTAAATGCAAGCAGGTTGTTATTTAATGACATTGCAAAAGTTCAATAGAGGCATCAGCAGGCGTAAGTGGTCTAAAGACCGATTTTTGGTTGTTACTTGATGTGATAATACATCAAATTGTAACCATTTTAGACGGAACTCACGAAACCCCAGTATCACGTCAAACCGACATTGCGAAAATTAACGTCAGACAATATTTTGGAAAACTCAATATTTTTACTGTCATAACGATATGCTGCCCAGCTCTACTTTAAGAATTGTGCGATATGGTGGGGTTTGTTGTCTTTAAGCAGTGTAATATATTTAAAAGAAAGATGTGGAAGATGGTTATACCAACACTCTGGGCAGATACTACCCACTGCACACTACTTTTGTGGTTCAGTTCTGCATAGAATATTCCAATATTGTCCACTAAATGTTTAGATGCTGAGTTCACATTTCGTACTTGCTCTTTGGAAATAATGGAAGTTAGTTGGTTCACCTTAAGTTCAGCTCCTGGAACAAGGTACTGCAATAGAGCTCAGGGTGAAATTGGGTGATGTGACGATGAATCAATATCAGTGAATCAATCTAAAATGGTTTCGAGGATTTCATGTACGAATATGACAAAACTTACAGACATATTAGTTTTGTTTGAGGAATATACCCATGCTATTAGAGACACTGGTTTATTTAGGGGAAATTTCAAATTAGGCTATCCCCCCTTTACCACCCATTGACACGCTGCCTGGCGGCTTGGTCATTTTCAAGCCTCTGTATCACGGTGTAGTCAGCACTCTTGTTTTGGCTCATGATAGAAATGCTGATTTATATTTTTCCCGACGAGTCAGACTTCCCCGGCGTCAAACGCTCTTCATTTCGAGCCAAAAAATTTTTTCAAAGTATCTTTTGTTGAGTTTGAGTCTCTAATGGATCGCGCCGAAGAGGCGAGGTCTGTCAGTGGATTTCGTTTGACAAAATAAACTTTCTGATTGTTTTGCTACTGCCTGCGTCTATATATTTTATTTATGATCCACAAAGCACTGCACCTTGTCGGCGCGATGCATCAGTGACCCATGCTTGTTAAAACATGTTTGACGTTCCCCATATATCCACTTGTCTAAGCCAAATCAGAATTTTTATTTTCTCAAGCATGAGCCACAGATTGGCCGCACCAAAACAGCGCTCATAATCGACATAACATGTTTGTTTGAAATACTTGTGACTGGGTGATCATGAGCCACATATCGGGTAGATGACATTGCACTGTACATGTTCGGGCCATGCTTGACAGAACAATAAATACACAATTCCTGCATGACCCATGCATTATTGAACAAGCCACAAATTATATTGCGACATTACGTAAACTGGTTTAATTATTAACAGAGTGGAATGTAACATTGTTTGCTGAAGCGTCGTTTGAGATACGTTGAGTGTTACGGAGGTTGAAGATGGTTCTATAATATCGCGCTTTAGCAGGGGATTGCTTAGTAGGTTGGGAAAGAATAAGATTAGAGGTTTGTACTTGATGTAGATGAGCAGCCCAGTCAAACGAAATAATGGAAAGTGTCGATTTTGTCCAAATCAATTTGAGGATACAGAATATTATTTAATACCATATTTTGCGGCGTATAAGCACCTCCGTGGTAATGGTCGCAAAGGGTCATTTTTCTAAAATTTTGCTATTTTGCACACAGACATGACGCAGTGCCGTAATAGTCGCAATCGGTGAACCACTCCTCAAAAACGCTTATCAAACGCTAAAGTAATAACGTACAGTAATTCATTAACTCAGACGCATGGAACGCAGTATTGTTTTTGTCCAGGTGCGCAATGTCGTTTCGGCCAGGTGTGCAATGTCGTTAGGCCAGGTGTGCAATGTCGTTCGGCCAGGTGTGCAATGTCGTTTCGGCCGATGTCCGTAAAACATCGTTTTTCTCCCTTCAAAGTGTCGCGGTGGATTGTTGAAGCATGGGAACAAGTGAGCCCAGAACGCCTAGTGAATGGTTTTAAGAAAGCTGGTATATTTTACTCCCTTTCAGACAAAATTGAAGTGCCGATCGTTACAAACCAATCACCTTTGTATGATCTGTTTTCCTCAGACACCGAAGACGCCATTTCTTGTTGTTGTAATTATTGTTTATCGAGATACACATTTTGCATTTTAATACATTGCCTACCAAGACGTCATGTCGTGAACATAAACAAAACATAATTAACGGGAGCAGTTTCTACAATAGTACAAAACATTATCACAGAAACAGTGTGAAAATGTACAATTGTGGAACTTTCTTGATTGATTGATTTTGTTGATTAAAGTGTGCCGTCGATTGCGTCATTGTCAAAACGTCAAAGTAATTCGCGCCGAACCTTCCGAGTTTAAATTCCTTAGGGGGTATTTAAAACAATATATTATTGGCGATAAAATAATTTATTATTTTTTATGAATCAGGCTTTTAAATACCAAAATATATATATTTCGATGTCACAATTGTAGATTTTTCCTTGTTTCGTTAATTTAAAGGCTGGCGTAGATTGCGTCATCGTCAAAACGTCAAAGTAATTCTGGTCAACTTGCTAAGTTTAAATTCATTGTTTCGTTAATTTAGAGGCTGGCGTCGATTGCGTCATTGTCAAAACGTCAAAGTAATTCTCGAACTTGCTAAGTTTAAATTCCTTGTTTCGTTAATTTAGAGGCTGGCGTCGATTGCAAACTACATACATTCCCTTTCGTGCCGTTTTGCAATGAATGATATAATACTGGCCGTTCCGATTGATGATCACACATGATCGGATCGTCATCAAATTAAATCGCACGTATGACGATGTATGACATGTATGTACCAATGAAAATTCACTAATGTCTGCAAGCAAAAAGATCGAGCATACACTGTAAATTTGGGTGCAGTCTATTATCAATTTAATTCAAATCTCTCTACAATTTGACATATCTTGAAAGTACATGCGCTGGCCGCGTCATCTATATATAACTTTTATATACCTAATATGAAACGCTCCACAATTCGCTGTGGATCGGGAAAAAACAATAAATTGGTCGCAGCAATGTAGAAGTCTCAGAAAGAAAACTTTTGGAAAAAAGTAGCGACTTATCCCCCGCGAAATACGGTACATTGTCAAAATCATGCATCTGAAAGACAGACGTTATTTTAACTGGCGAAAAAAACTAAATATTCCTCATTGTATTAAAAATATATTAACAAATGACAGGTTTATCTAGCGATTAATCAGTTTATCTCGAAAACAAATAGAACTATTTAACTTTGTGTTGTTAACTCAACTTTCCAGTAACGATACTAAACATATTGCCTTATCACAATAAAGACATTAAACCATATTATTTACCAAAGCGATTACAATAGCATTATTATCACCTATTATAGCATACAAAAGAAATCGACATGTCGCGTGCAAGAGAGAGTTTTACAAGTCCTAGAATGCTCGTTGAAATACCCTATTAGACTATATATACATTTTATTGTTGTTATATATTGAAGCAATACAGGTAAACTAAGTTATTTTTAATCACCTTAGCTTATCATATTTTACAACATTTTTTTAAATCCCCACATTCCAGACGAATTCCAGTTTCATTGCTTTACGCAATGTAGGAGTCATACCAGCCACTTTGGAATTGCGAAAATGTGGCTCTTTCCGATGGCCTCGCAAGCGGACGACTTTGATAAGATTAGATACAAAATAGTTCAATCACTATTCTTGATGGCATTTGTTGCAGAAAAATTAATCAAAATTATTAAAAGTATACCTGCGTATTTTTTACGTCCATGAATCTTAATTCTGAAAACCATTTCAAGAAAAGTATGAAATGGGGTCAAAGTGCATGCAGCGACGAACCTATGTGCAGGGGAGAGGGGTGGGGGAGGCATGTGCCTCAAGGTTTTTAAAGGGGGGGGGGGGGGGGGGCAGTACTCCCAGAAAGATTTTATGATTTTAACAAAACATTTCTCGAAAATAGGCAAAATTTTTGTTCACGCTTATCATGCAATGACATATTATACAGAGTCTTATAGTGTTTGTTCCCCAACAAAAGGGCCAAAAATTCATGGCGCGCTCTTTGGTGCACGCCTCTGGTTGCAAATAAATTTTAATATTATTTTTTATGCCCTCCTTTAGATTTTAATATCACCGATAATAAAATTATTTTCGTCAGGAATGTGACGAATTTAAAAAAAAAAGATATAAAATAAGATGAGTTATGGTGTGCAAATTAAAAATATTTTTCTTTCAGTAAAGTCAAAGCATGAAAAGCACTGATATTGAGCTTGGACATTTTTTATCAAAGCCACCTGCATTATCAAAGTCACCAGGTTTGCAGGTATGATATATTATAGCCTATTTATGTAGTTTCACTCTGACATCAAGAGAAGGCACAATTCAAAGCTGGTCTGGTACAGAATTTTGCTAAGTTTACCAAATTATGATCCACCAAAATGGTAGATTAATATTTATTGCTGTGTAGACTACCGGTATAACCCAATCAAACTATGCTAACAATGGAGGTTGTTTCTGTCACTCTGTGCTCAATGGCAACTTTCCCCACAGGCACAACGAGTGTGCTGCTCCCTTCAACCGCTCCTTTTTAACAACTAAAGTCTTATAATTACAAATTCAATTCACTTCCCACCTTCCAGATACCGGTAGGCTGCAGTACTTAAAATTCCTGACGCAAAACCGAATCTGCAATTCAATCTAACTTACTTACGTTAGATAATTTTACCATGATCAACACATACAGACATCAGATGTTAAACAAGTCTACCTACTGTATTGGTCTATAACTGATTCATATATTTCATCAAATTGCAGAAATGAAATGCCTCCACACAGATATTGGTTCCATTTTAGAACACGACCATCTCTATGCTTTCGCGAAACGTAACCATGGCAGTTGGCTTAACTCGTTGTAGCGAAACCCACCAACTGTCAATCAATTTATGTCATTACCCATGCGTGAATATGAATGATATCTTGCCACAATTGTTTTTAATTTAGTATTTGTGCATATTTCAATGTCATTTATCTTTATATAATTTCCACAATGTCACGAGCACACCATATAATGGTAAAAATGGTGAATTTTTTTCATTGAAATTCACTCTGGGAAAGGCCGGAAGAAGTTCCTGAAAGGAAGCAACTGACGGCAACTTAATAACAAAGAGTTACTACAAGATATAGCACCAGCAACCGCACTTCAAGCGGGAAACAACCCAAACGGAACTGTGCCGCAATGCTAAAGTGTGCAGTGAATGGTATTTGCCCCGTGCGATGATATTATCTTAAAGAGGTATAATATACCTGACCAAGTATGGGACAATGTCGCTTTATTGCCATTGGCAGGTGACAGCACTTTCCAAACGCACGCACCCCTTTCTTGTACCAATGTAATGCTCAAATATCATTCCAAATATCTTACTTTAGTGTTCCCCTTGAATAACATTGGAAAATATCACACTATTAGTGTTCCCCTTGAAAAATCCCAGGAATAGTATTTTGTGAACCGTATCACAACAATGCACATCAGACTTTAATTAAAATAGGGAAATTGAAAGAAGCTTAAATGACAACAACATGCGTTCATTTTTTTTATTTATGGTTATTTTTAGAAGTTATAGTGATTCCAAAATTTTTTTTATGAAAATGCCACAAAGCACATAAAATAACAAATATTTCCAAACTTTTCTAGCGGCAGGCAAGGGCATGAAATGGTTGAGATCACTTGAAAGATGATAGAAACGCTATTATAGCTACGAGATACATAAAATATAAAACAACTAAGACATCCCCAAAAAAATGGTTAAATCAGAAGAAAACTTTGGCCCAAATATAACACGGAAATATAACACTTCGGTTTTATAATAATATTGAAAATATACAATCAATTGGTTTTAAGCGTTTTGATTTATTCCAGGAAAATGATATCAACATTTGGGCACTTGAACGATTTTGTAACCCTGGAACTGACTAGTTCTTATGTGAACCATGTAAATGTTATTAGATAATTTAAAGTCGAATATATTAAAACATTAGATATTTTGACCCTCAAGGTCAATTAAATTTTAATTGAATTTAAAACAATTTTTACTTTAGTCGTAATAGAATATTGTCAATCAAGTAATTTTCATTTTTTCATTTCACAAAATACACGAAGCATATGTCTAGGTTTGGTGATCGCTAAGAACTTTTGAGAGAACGTAACTATTTCATCCGAACAACCACAGTTGCAAGCAACACACTATTTTTACAGGAGTAAGTTGTAATTTAAGTTACTTGAAAGGCTGTTTTGTAGGTTGGCATAATGTAGGTACTCTGTACCTGCTCAGACACCCAAAGAAAGCGAGTCCCATCAGAAGAAAATTTAGCAGCCGAGCATTGTTTTATGATATATTTTTAGCTAGAAGAATAAAGTGTCCCGTTTCTGAGTGTCTTGTAGCAACCAAACCGTAGAAAAAGTTTCCAAATCATCAATGTTGCTATGAAATAACAGTTATGATCGTATTGAAGCTTTTTCATTTATCCAAAGAAATGACATGAACTTTTCAGAAATCTGAAGAAAAGCAAGATTCCAACTCCCTGCCATTTCTATTATCCAAAAACTTCAAAAACGGATATCACTCGGTATGATTCGATTCGGTTAAGTTATTCAATTTCGAAATCACGAATAATTTGATTCTGACCACATCCTAGTCAACCAAAAGAAACACTGTTACGAATAAAAGCTACATAAAATGTAAACTAAGTGTGAAACATTTCCTATATAGCACAATGAAGAGAATCACTGTAGTAGAGTACAATGGTATCGGTGTGATTGGGCAACAGAATCATGATTTACATCTTCTTTTTTATAGAGCAACTGAGTCATACATAACCTGCAGATAAACCACACATCAGTCAGGTTTACTGGAAATATGCAACACCAAATTTATATCCTCAATATAATAACTCTGACCCTCAATATGATAACTAGTTTTAATGAGTTGAAGTTTGCAAGATGTTCACATTAATTTAACCACCAGTTGCAAATATTTCACACTTCTTTGTGCAACATGAGACATAAGAACACAATTATGCAGGAAAGCACATTAGTATTTGCCAATTTTAAGAAACTTTTCACTCAAATGATAAGTAGACTAAACCTCTATCAAATATTTGTATATAAAGTATACAGTGATTTACCTGTGCAACCCAACTCCTATTCCCTTCAGTATTGAACCTCAAACGACCATTCTAATCTCCATAATCTTTTATGACACTTAACCCCAACACTCCCCTCATTTAGGGAGTTAAATTGGTTAAAAAAAATCTTAAACGGTCTCGTTATTGTTGCATAGTTCTAGTTGACAAATAATAAACTATCTTGGCTGCCATTTTGTCCTGGAATATCAAACTTTTTCCATGTGACGTAATTTACTTATATAATTCTTAATTCAAACAAATGTTTTCTCCACTGAGTATTGAGCATAGCTATAGGTATATATTTATTCAATATTTCACCCCAAGTATTTGACCCACAAGGAAAATATACATTAACACATATTCAATATCGCTGACATGTCGAATGCAACCTCTGAGGCTGCGTTATAAAGTAAATCAATCATAACATATAAATAGCCTGTGCAGGTTTTAGAATTTCCCTAATATATTTTCTGTTTGTTAAGAGAGAGGACAAGAAGTGTTAAATAGCCTTAATATCGCCCAGAGCAGATAGATACCAATCACCGCACTTTATATTTTTTGTTCAGCCTTATAGAGAGTGAATTTATGGTAAAAATTCCCAACTGACCAGAAATAAACTTTTTCAAGCATGAACCATAGATAAACCACACACCTGTATTCATCTGAGCTTCTTATTCTGAGCAGAACGTATTTTAATGAAACGAAACGATTTCAGGAACTGAGAGAACTGAACCATTATAATAAAGTACAGTGAGTGGTATCTGCCCTGGGCGTGTTGTTTGCCTATCTTTCAACCCATTATTATTACATGGACAGGTGTGGCCGAACCGAATAATATCTTTTCAACACGATTCCCTGTTTCATATTTACATATTTTATTTTGCCAAGCATGAGCCACAGATGAACCATGCATGAAATTACATGATCTAACAGCACACCAAGCATAAATAAAACATATTTGGTTAAAAACTTTGTCGCTGGCGAGATCATCCAGGGTTTGATTTATGCTCACTGTTCAGCTAAATGAACGATTTTAAAACAAAACCGTCACAAAATGTTATTTTTTAACTAAAATTCCCTGATTGACAAATCTAATCTTCTACTTATCACTGATCGGTCGCCTCACAGAGGCCTAAAGTAAGTTTAGCATTCTCGGGGACATAAAAACATATTCCTTTAAAATTAAGAATACGTTAGTTCGAGATTACCTCCAGTCTGTTTTGATAGCTCTCGGGATGTGATACTTTGATTTTCGCCGCGTATAAGCGTCTTTCGTTGTCGGCGATATACATAGTTTGCTATCACTGGTTGTGCTTTTTTAATTCTCTAACACGAATATATCTAGTGGCAAAAACTCACTGTATTGTGAATGTAATTCAGACCCAAACAATCATCTTCTGAATATCCAATGTGTTGTTGATGATTGACTAATACTAATCTACATATAGTACAGACCTATAATCTCATACTTTCCCAACCTACTAAACAATCCCCTGCTAAAGCGCGATATTATAAAACCATATCCACTCTCTGTGACGTTTTTACCCTGCTAATAACACTACGGTTTCCCTATTATGCGGCTTCGTCATCCAATGTTTGTACTGTCACGCTATGTTGCCGGTCTGTAGTTTCCTCGAGCGTAAACAACAGTTAGTATGCCGCGCCTTAAGAGACCTAATCAAGGATGGGTCGCTAATGGAACGTGTCGGTAAGACGTGGGCCATCTGTGACTCATGCTTAATGAACAAAATAAAAATTCTGAATCTCATAAAACTTGTGATTTTGTGACAAATATTTCGTCCAACTTTTATCAGTAACGACGAGACTTGAAAATTATTCATGAAAAAAAATCCTATAATTTCCAAAGTGTTGTTTGAGGACTGACTAATACTAATCTACATATAGTACAAATGTCCAATGTTCGTACTGCCACGCTATGTTGTCGGTCTCATTAATACCGGATTATTCGATTGATTTGTTCGATATTTTGGAACAGGGTTCAATCATTACCATTTAGTAAATTTAAATCTAATCAAGTCAGAACAAAATAAATAAAAATTACACGACATAGTTTAGATAATTAAATATTATATACTTATAATCATCTGAAATAAAATTTATAGAATATTTACACAATACGCTCAAAGAAAATGCAAAAAATATGAAATATAATCTCATACTGAAAATAGAATAAAAATATAAATGAAAATATATGAACTGCAGAGAAAAAAACGTGCGGGGCGCATTGTTTTAAAACAGTGATTCACGTCGCCGAGATTCAACGGTGACAGGCATCACATATAGCGATGATTTTCTAATCGATTAAAACAAAGTTTATTTCACTTTTAGTGTTATCTCCAATGTTCTGTCTCGAATATTATGAATTCTAACATTCCTACGATCACTCAGTCAATTATATTTTGCCAAGCATGAATCATAGATGAACCGCACCTGAAAAGCGCGATCCATCATTAGCCCGTACTCGACCTGAGATATTATACCGATCATAACTTCAATTCAACCATGCATGAACCAAAAAGAATACACGCTTCGATGTCGCAATCAATCATCCGTCAATACTTGGCAAGAGATGTTATACCGATCGTAGGTATTTAATTCTGTCATACATGGGCCAAAGATAATATGCGCCTTGATGGCACCATCAATCATCGGCCCATACTTGGCAAGAGGTATTTAAGCGATCTTATTATGCAGAAAAGCATATTAGTATTTGTCAATTTCACTCAAATAATAAGTGGACTAAACCTCTATTAAACATTTGTATATAAAGTGTACAGTGATTTACCTGTGCAGAGCCGACTGACGGTAAACATTATAATTCAACCTAAACTAAACTTAACAAAAACAAATTCAAATTTTTCTGTGTCTGAGGCACACTGCTGTATATATGCCGACTTGAAAAAATATTTTATTTTCATGAAATGGCCATCAAGAACGAAAAATCACAAATATTTCCAAACTTTTCCCATTGTTTAATGGACATACTTAATTTAATCAATTATTTACTTTGAAGCATTCCTTTCTTTATATTGCATGCAAATTTCTTTTTGTCGCATTTTTAAAATGGTTGTCTGAAGAAGTCTGACTTTGGTCAGAAGAAAGGTTACAGAAATGAATTTGTGTAAGTGTGAAGCAAGACTTTGAACCTCACCAAATTTATACCTTCAATATATTAACTCTGACCCTCAATATGATAACCAGTTTTAATGAGTTGAAGTTTGCGAGATTTTCACAATAATTTAACCCCTAGTTGCAGATATTTCACACTCCTTCGTGCAACATAAGACATGATAAGAACACAATTATACAGGAAAGAACATTAGTATTTGCCAATTTAAAGAAACTTTTCACTGAAATAATAAGTGAACTAAACCTCTATAAAACATTCGTATATAAGGTGTACAGTGATTTGCCCGTGCCTCCAACTCTTATTCCCTCCAGTATTGAACCTCAAACATCCATTCTAATCTCCATAATTCTTTCATGACACTTAACCCCAACACTCCCCTCATCTAGGGAGTTAAATTGGTTAGAAAAAATCATAAACGGTCTCATTATTGTTCCCTAGTTCTAGTTGACAAATAATAAACTCTCTTGGCTGCCATTTTGTCCTGGAAAATCAGACTTTTTCCATGTGACGTAATTTACATATATAAAAATTAATTCAAACAAATGTTTTCTCCACTGAGTATTGAACATAGCTATAGGTATATATTTATTCAATCTTTCACCCCAAGTATTTGACCCACAAGGAAAATACACATTAACACATATTCAATATCGCTGACATGTCGAATGCAACCTCTGGGGCTGCGTTATAAAGTAAATCAATCATAACATATAAATAGCCTGAGCAGGTTTTGAAATTGCCCTATTATATTTTCTGTTTGTTAGGAGAGCGGCCAAGAAGTGTTAAATAGCCTTACTCTCGCCCAGAGCAGATACCAATCACCGCACTTTATATTAATTGTTCAGCCTTACATAGAGTGAATTTATGGTAAAAATTCCCAACTGACCAGAAATAAACTTTTTCAAGCATGAGCCATAGATGAACCGCACACCTGTATTCATCTTGAGCATCTTATTCTGAGCAGAACATATTTTAATGAAACGTATCGCAGGTGGAAGGTTCCAGGAACTGGAGACCTGAACCATTATAATAAAGTACAGTGAGTGGTATCTGCCCTGGGCGTGTTTTTGCCTATCTTTCAACCTATGGTGATTACATAGATAGGTGTGGCCGAACCGAACCATATCTTTCCAACACCATCACCTGTTTCATATTTACGTATTTTATTTTGCCAAGCATGAGCCACAGATGAACCATGCCTGAAATTACCTGATCTAACAGCACACCAAGCATAAATAAAACATATTTGGTTAAAAACTTTGTCACTGGCGAGATCATCCAGGGTTTGATTTAAGCTGACTGTTCAGCTAAATGAACGATTTTAAAACAAAACCATCACAAAATGTGATATTTTAACTGGCTCTTTTCCGATGGCCTCGCAAGCGGACGACTTTGATAAGATTAGATACAAAATAGTTTATCACTATTCTTGATGGCATTTGTTGCAGAAAAATTAATCAAAATTATTAAAAGTATACCTGCATATTTTTTACGTCCACGAATCCTGATTCTGAAAACCATTTCAAGAAAAGTATGTAATGGGGTCAAAGTGCATGCAACGGCGAACCTATGTGCAGGGGAGAGGGGTGGGGGAGGCATGTGCCTCAAGGTTTTTAAAGGGGGGGGGCAGTACTCCCAGAAAGATTTTATGATTTTAACAAAAAATTTCTTGAAAATAGGCAAAATTTTTGTTCACGCTTATCATTCAATGACATATTATACAGAGTCTTATAGTGTTTGTTCCCCAAAGTGGGGGATTTTTCAACAAAAGGGCCAAAAATTCATGGCGCGCACTTTGGTGCACGCCTCTGGTTGCAAATAAATTTTAATATTATTTTTTATGTTCTCCTTTAGATTTTAATATCACCGATAATAAAATTATTTTCGTACTGGTACGAATCCTGACGTTAGGCTATAGTGTGTAACGTTATGAAACTGGAATGTGACGAATTGAAAAATAAAAGTTATAAAATAAGATGAGTTATTGAGCAAATTGAAAATATTTTTCTTTCAGTAAAGTCAAAGCATGAAAAGCACTGATATTGAGCTTGGACATTTTTTATCAAAGCCACCTGCATTATCAAAGTCACCAGGTTTGCAGGTATGACATATTATAGCCTATTTATGTAGTTTCACTCTGACATCAAGAGAAGGCACAATTCAAAGCTGGTCTGGTACAGAATTTTGCTAAGTTTACCAAATTATGATCCCCCAAAATGGTAGATTAATATTTATTGCTGTGTAGACTACCGGTATAACCCAACCAAACTATGCTAACAATGGAGGTTGTTTCTGTCACTCTGTGCTCAATGGCAACTTTCCCCACAGGCACAACGAGTGTGCTGCTCCCTTCAACCGCATCTTTTTAACAACTAAAGTCTTACAAATTACAAATTTAATTCACTTCCCACCTTCCAGATACCGGTAGGCTACGGTACGGTAAAATTCTTGATGCAAAACCGAATCTGCAATTCAATCTAACTTACTTACGTTAGAAAATTTTACCATGATCAACACATACAGACAAAAGATGTTAAACAAGTCTACCTACTGTATTGGTCTAGAACTGATTCATATATTTCATCAAATTGCAGAAATGAAATGCCTCCACGCAGATATTGGTTCCATTTTAGAACACGACCATCTCTATGCTTTCGCGAAACGTAACCATGGCAGTTGGCTTAACTCGTTGTAGCGAAACCAACCAACTGTCAATCAATTTATGTCATTACCCATGCGTGAATATGAATGATATCTTGCCACAATTGTTTTTAATTTAGTGTTTGTGTATATTTCAATGTCATTTATCTTTATATAATTTCCACAATGTCACGAGCACGCCATATAATGGTAAAAATGGTGAATTTTTTCCATTGAAATTCACTCTGGGAAAGGCCGGAAGGAGTTCCTGAAAGGAAGCAACTGACGGCAACTTAATAACAAAGAGTTACTACAAGATATAGTACCAGCAACCGCACTTCAAGCGGTAAACATCCCAAACGGAACTGAACCGCAATGATAAAGTGCAGTGAGTGGTATTTGCCCCGTACGATGATATTATCTTAAAGAGGTATAATATACCTGACCAAGTATGTGACAATGTCGCTTTATTGCCATTGGCAGGTGACAGCACTTTCCAAACGCACCCCTTTCTTGTACCAATGTAGTGCTCAACTATCATTCCAAATATCCTACTTTAGTGTTCCCCTTGAATAACATTAGAAAATATCACACTATTAGTGTTCCCCTTGAAAAATCCCAGGAATAGTATTTTGTGAACCGTATCACAACAATGCACATCATAGTCTAATTAAAATAGGGAAATTGAAAGAAGCTTCAATGACAACAACATGGAAAATTGAAAGAAGCTTCAATGACAACAACATGCCCTCTTATTCCCTCCAGTATTAAACCTCAAACGTCCATTTTAATCTCCATAACTCTTTCATGACACTTAACCCCAACACTCCCCCCATCTAGGGAGTTAAATTGGTTAGAAAAAAAACATAAACGGCCTTGTTATTGTTGCATAGTTCTAATTGACAAATAATAAACTCCCTTGGCTGCCTTTTTGTCCTGGAATATCAAAGTTTCTCCATGTGATGGAATTTACTAATATAATACTTAATTCAAACAAATGTTTTCGTCACTGAGTATTGAACATAGCTATAGGTATATATTTATTCAATATTTCACCCCAAGTATTTGACCCGCAAGGAAAATATAAATAGCCTGTGCAGGTTTTGAAATTGCCCTAATATATTTCCTGTTTGTTAGGAGAGAGGCCGAGAAGTGTTAAATAGCCTTACTCTCGCCCAGAGCAGATACCAATCACCACACTTTATATTAATTGTTCAGCCTTGTATAGAGTGAATTTATGGTAAAAATTCCCAACTGACCAGAAATAATCTTTTTCAAGCATGAGCCATAGATGAACCACACACCTGTATTCATCTTGAGCATCTTATTCTGAGCAGAACGTATTTTAACGAAACGTATCGCAGGTTGAAGGTTCCAGGAACTGGAGACCTGAACCATTATAATAAAGTACAGTGAGTGGTATCTGCCCTGGGCGTGTTTTTGCCTATCTTTCAACCTATGGTGATTACATAGATAGGTGTGGCCGAACCGAACCATATCTTTCCAACACCATCACCTGTTTCATATTTACGTATTTTATTTTGCCAAGCATGAGCCACAGATGAACCATGCCTGAAATTACATGATCTAACAGCACACCAAGCATAAATAAAACATATTTGGTTAAAAAGTTTGTCACTGGCGAGATCATCCAGGGTTTGATTTATGCTCACTGTTCAGCTAAATGAACGATTTTAAAACAAAACCGTCACAAAATGTGATTTTTTAACTAAAATTCCCTGATTGACAAATCTAATCTTCTACTTATCACTGATCGGTCGCCTCACAGAGGCCTAAAGTAAGTTTAGCATTCTTGGGGACATAAAAACATATTCCTTTAAAATTAAGAATACGTTAGTTCGAGATTACCTCCAGTCTGTTTTGATAGCTCTCGGGATGTGATACTTTGATTTTCGCCGCGTATAAGCGTCTTTCGTTGTCGGCGATATACATAGTTTGCTATCACTGGTTGTGCTTTTTTAATTCTTTAACACGAATATATCTAGTGGCAAAAAACTCACTGTATTGTGAATGTAATTCAGACCCAAACAATCATCTTCTGAATATCCAATGTGTTGTTGATGATTGACTAATACTAATCTACATATAGTACAGACCTATAATCTCATACTTTCCCAACCTACTAAACAATCCCCTGCTAAAGCGCGATATTATAAAACCATATCCACTCTCTGTGACGTTTTTACCCTGCTAATAACACTACGGTTCCCTATTATGCGGCTTCGTCATCCAATGTTTGTACTGTCACGCTATGTTGCCGGTCTGTAGTTTCCTCGAGCGTAAACAACAGTTAGTATGCCGCGCCTTAAGAGACCTAATCAAGGATGGGTCGCTAATGGGAACGTGTCGGTAAGACGTGGGCCATCTGTGACTCATGCTTAATGAACAAAATAAAAATTCTGAATCTCATAAAACTTGTGATTTTGTGACAAATATTTCGTCCAACTTTTATCAGTAACGACGAGACTTGAAAATTATTCATGAAAAAAAATCCTATAATTTCCAAAGTGTTGTTGAGGACTGACTAATACTAATCTACATATAGTACAAATGTCCAATGTTCGTACTGCCACGCTATGTTGTCGGTCTCATTAATACCGGATTATTCGATTGATTTGTTCGATATTTTGGAACAGGGTTCAATCATTACCATTTAGTAAATTTAAATCTAATCAAGTCAGAACAAAATAAATAAAAATTACACGACATAGTTAGATAATTAAATATTATATACTTATAATCATCTGAAATAAATTTATAGAATATTTACACAATACGCTCAAAGAAAATGCAAAAAAATATGAAATATAATCTCATACTGAAATAGAATAAAAATATAAATGAAAAATATATGAACTGCAGAGAAAAAAAACGTGCGGGCGCATTGTTTTTAAACAGTGATTCACGTCGCCGAGATTCAACGGTGACAGGCATCACATATAGCGATGATTTTCTAATCGATTAAAACAAAGTTTATTTCACTTTTAGTGTTATCTCCAATGTTCTGTCTCGAATATTATGAATTCTAACATTCCTACGATCACTCAGTCAATTATATTTTGCCAAGCATGAATCATAGATGAACCGCACCTGAAAAAGCGCGATCCATCATTAGCCCGTACTCGACCTGAGATATTATACCGATCATAACTTCAATTCAACCATGCATGAAACCAAAAAGAATACACGCTTCGATGTCGCAATCAATCATCCGTCAATACTTGGCAAGAGATGTTATACCGATCGTAGGTATTTAATTCTGTCATACATGGGCCAAAGATAATATGCGCCTTGATGGCACCATCAATCATCGGCCCATACTTGGCAAGAGGTATTTAAGCGATCTTATTATGCAGAAAAGCATATTTAGTATTTGTCAATTTCACTCAAATAATAAGTGGACTAAACCTCTATTAAACATTTGTATATAAAGTGTACAGTGATTTACCTGTGCAGAGCCGACTGACGGTAAACATTATAATTCAACCTAAACTAAACTTAACAAAAACAAATTCAAATTTTTCTGTGTCTGAGGCACACTGCTGTATATATGCCGACTTGAAAAAATATTTTATTTTCATGAAATGGCCATCAAGAACGAAAAATCACAAATATTTCCAAACTTTTCCCATTGTTTAATGGACATACTTAATTTAATCAATTATTTACTTTGAAGCATTCCTTTCTTTATATTGCATGCAAATTTCTTTTTGTCGCATTTTTAAAATGCTTGTCTGAAGAAGTCTGACTTTGGTCAAATGAAACGTTACAGAAATAAATTTGTGTAAGTGTGAAGCAAGACTTTGAACCTCACCAAATTTATACCTTCAATATATTAACTCTGACCCTCAATATGATAACCAGTTTTAATGAGTTGAAGTTTGCGAGATTTTCACAATAATTTAACCCCTAGTTGCAGATATTTCACACTCCTTCGTGCAACATAAGACATGATAAGAACACAATTATACAGGAAAGAACATTAGTATTTGCCAATTTAAAGAAACTTTTCACTGAAATAATAAGTGAACTAAACCTCTATAAAACATTCGTATATAAGGTGTACAGTGATTTGCCCGTGCCTCCAACTCTTATTCCCTCCAGTATTGAACCTCAAACGTCCATTCTAATCTCCATAATTCTTTCATGACACTTAACCCCAACACTCCCCTCATCTAGGGAGTTAAATTGGTTAGAAAAAATCATAAACGGTCTCATTATTGTTCCCTAGTTCTAGTTGACAAATAATAAACTCTCTTGGCTGCCATTTTGTCCTGGAAAATCAGACTTTTTCCATGTGACGTAATTTACATATATAAAAATTAATTCAAACAAATGTTTTCTCCACTGAGTATTGAACATAGCTATAGGTATATATTTATTCAATCTTTCACCCCAAGTATTTGACCCACAAGGAAAATACACATTAACACATATTCAATATCGCTGACATGTCGAATGCAACCTCTGAGGCTGCGTTATAAAGTAAATCAATCATAACATATAAATAGCCTGAGCAGGTTTTGAAATTGCCCTATTATATTTTCTGTTTGTTAGGAGAGCGGCCAAGAAGTGTTAAATAGCCTTACTCTCGCCCAGAGCAGATACCAATCACCGCACTTTATATTAATTGTTCAGCCTTACATAGAGTGAATTTATGGTAAAAATTCCCAACTGACCAGAAATAAACTTTTTCAAGCATGAGCCATAGATGAACCGCACACCTGTATTCATCTTGAGCATCTTATTCTGAGCAGAACGTATTTTAATGAAACGAAACGTATCGCAGGTAAAAAGTTCCAGGAACTGAGAGACCTGAACCATTATAATAAAGTACAGTCAGTGGTATCTGCCCTGGGCGTGTTTTTGCCTATCTTTCAACCTATGGTGATTACATAGATAGGTGTGGCCGAACCGAACCATATCTTTCCAACACCATCACCTGTTTCATATTTACGTATTTTATTTTGCCAAGCATGAGCCACAGATGAACCATGCCTGAAATTACATGATCTAACAGCACACCAAGCATAAATAAAACATATTTGGTTAAAAAGTTTGTCACTGGCGAGATCATCCAGGGTTTGATTTATGCTCACTGTTCAGCTAAATGAACGATTTTAAAACAAAACCGTCACAAAATGTTATTTTTTAACTAAAATTCCCTGATTGACAAATCTAATCTTCTACTTATCACTGATCGGTCGCCTCACAGAGGCCTAAAGTAAGTTTAGCATTCTTGGGGACATAAAAACATATTCCTTTAAAATTAAGAATACGTTAGTTCGAGATTACCTCCAGTCTGTTTTGATAGCTCTCGGGATGTGATACTTTGATTTTCGCCGCGTATAAGCGTCTTTCGTTGTCGGCGATATACATAGTTTGCTATCACTGGTTGTGCTTTTTTAATTCTCTAACACGAATATATCTAGTGGCAAAAACTCACTGTATTGTGAATGTAATTCAGACCCAAACAATCATCTTCTGAATATCCAATGTGTTGTTGATGATTGACTAATACTAATCTACATATAGTACAGACCTATAATCTCATACTTTCCCAACCTACTAAACAATCCCCTGCTAAAGCGCGATATTATAAAACCATATCCACTCTCTGTGACGTTTTACCCTGCTAATAACACTACGGTTCCCTATTATGCGGCTTCGTCATCCAATGTTTGTACTGTCACGCTATGTTGCCGGTCTGTAGTTTCCTCGAGCGTAAACAACAGTTAGTATGCCGCGCCTTAAGAGACCTAATCAAGGATGGGTCGCTAATGGAACGTGTCGGTAAGACGTGGGCCATCTGTGACTCATGCTTAATGAACAAAATAAAAATTCTGAATCTCATAAAACTTGTGATTTTGTGACAAATATTTCGTCCAACTTTTATCAGTAACGACGAGACTTGAAAATTATTCATGAAAAAAAATCCTATAATTTCCAAAGTGTTGTTGAGGACTGACTAATACTAATCTACATATAGTACAAATGTCCAATGTTCGTACTGCCACGCTATGTTGTCGGTCTCATTAATACCGGATTATTCGATTGATTTGTTCGATATTTTGGAACAGGGTTCAATCATTACCATTTAGTAAATTTAAATCTAATCAAGTCAGAACAAAATAAATAAAAATTACACGACATAGTTAGATAATTAAATATTATATACTTATAATCATCTGAAATAAATTTATAGAATATTTACACAATACGCTCAAAGAAAATGCAAAAAATATGAAATATAATCTCATACTGAAATAGAATAAAAATATAAATGAAAATATATGAACTGCAGAGAAAAAAACGTGCGGGCGCATTGTTTTAAACAGTGATTCACGTCGCCGAGATTCAACGGTGACAGGCATCACATATAGCGATGATTTTCTAATCGATTAAAACAAAGTTTATTTCACTTTTAGTGTTATCTCCAATGTTCTGTCTCGAATATTATGAATTCTAACATTCCTACGATCACTCAGTCAATTATATTTTGCCAAGCATGAATCATAGATGAACCGCACCTGAAAAGCGCGATCCATCATTAGCCCGTACTCGACCTGAGAAATTATACCGATCATAACTTCAATTCAACCATGCATGAACCAAAAAGAAAACACGCTTCGATGTCGCAATCAATCATCCGTCAATACTTGGCAAGAGATGTTATACCGATCGTAGGTATTTAATTCTGTCATACATGGGCCAAAGATAATATGCGCCTTGATGGCACCATCAATCATCGGCCCATACTTGGCAAGAGGTATTTAAGCGATCTTATTATGCAGAAAAGCATATTAGTATTTGTCAATTTCACTCAAATAATAAGTGGACTAAACCTCTATTAAACATTTGTATATAAAGTGTACAGTGATTTACCTGTGCAGAGCCGACTGACGGTAAACATTATAATTCAACCTAAACTAAACTTAACAAAAACAAATTCAAATTTTTCTGTGTCTGAGGCACACTGCTGTATATATGCCGACTTGAAAAAATATTTTTTATTTTCATGAAATGGCCATCAAGAACGAAAAATCACAAATATTTCCAAACTTTTTCCCATTGTTTAATGGACATACTTAATTTAATCAATTATTTACTTTGAAGCATTCCTTTCTTTATATTGCATGCAAATTTCTTTTTGTCGCATTTTTAAAATGGTTGTCTGAAGAAGTCTGACTTTGGTCAGAAGAAAGGTTACAGAAATGAATTTGTGTAAGTGTGAAGCAAGACTTTGAACCTCACCAAATTTATACCTTCAATATATTAACTCTGACCCTCAATATGATAACCAGTTTTAATGAGTTGAAGTTTGCGAGATTTTCACAATAATTTAACCCCTAGTTGCAGATATTTCACACTCCTTCGTGCAACATAAGACATGATAAGAACACAATTATACAGGAAAGAACATTAGTATTTGCCAATTTAAAGAAACTTTTCACTCAAATGATAAGTGAACTAAACCTCTATAAAACATTCGTATACAAGGTGTACAGTGATTTGCCTGTGCCTCCAACTCTTATTCCCTCCAGTATTGAACCTCAAACATCCATTCTAATCTCCATAATTCTTTCATGACACTTAAACCCCAAAACCCTCCCCTCATCTAGGGAGTTAAATTGGTTAGAAAAAATCTGAAACGATCATGTTATTGTTACATAGTTCTAGTTGACAAATAATAAACTCTCTTGGCTGCCATTTGTCCTGGAATATCAAACTTTTTCCTTGTGACGTAATTTACTTATATGATTCTTAATTCAAACAAATGTTTTCTCCACTGAGTATTGAGCATAGCTATAGGTATTTATTTATTCAATATTTCACCCCAAGTATTTGACCCACAAGGAAAATATACATTTACACATATTCAATATCGCTGACATGTCGAATGCAACCTCTGAATCTGCGTTATAAAGTAAATCAATCATAACATATAAATAGCCTGTGCAGGTTTCAGAATTGCCTAACGCATCCTCGTAAATCCAGCTTTCAAATATTTTTTACTGAATTTTGCTTCTTTACAAGATCGTAAGCAACGTTTAGACTGAAACAACTAACGGCCAATTGCATGAAAAAAGGAACCACAAAATGTAATAGCAAATACCAGAAACTGCTCTCTAACCTATAATCAGAAAACATCCAACAGAGAACTGAACCATTATAATAAAGTGCGATGAGTGGTATCTGCCCTGGGCGATTTTGTATGCCTACCTTTCCACCCATGGTGATCACATAGATAGGTGTGGCCGAACGGAACCATATCTTCCCAACAACATTTCCTGTTTCATATTTACATATTTTATTTTTCCAAGCATGAGCCACAGATGAACCATGCCTGAAATTACCTGATCTAACAGCGTACCAAGCATAAATAAAACATGTCTGGTTAAAAACTTTGTCGCTGGCGAGATCATCCAGGGTTTGATTTATGCTGACTGCTCAGTTAAATGTACGATTTTAAAACAAAACCATCACAAAATGTGATTTTTCAAAATTTCCTCATTGACAACTCTAATCTTCTGCTTATCACTGATTTTTCGAACCACAGAGGCGTAAAAAAAGTTCAAAATTCTCGGGGATATAAAAACATTTTCCTTTAAAATTAAGAATACATTAGTTCGAGATTACCTTCAGTCTGTTTTGACAGCTCTCGGGACCTGTTACTTTGATTTTCGCCGCGTATAAGCGTCTTCCGTTGTCGGCGATATACATAGTTTGCTTTCACGAAACAATCCCCTGTTAAAGCGTGGTTATATAAAACCAAATCCACTCTCCGTGACATTGTACCCTGCTAATAACACTACGGTTCCCTATTGTGCGGCTTCGTCATCCAATGTTTGTACTGTCACGCTATGTTGCCGGTCTGTAGTTTCCATTGAATATGGCGATAAGTAAATATAAGTTGCTTCTATGTAATGAAATTACAAAACAGATTCATAGCAGAACTTATCACATTGAAGGTTTTGAACTTTGACCCTCAATATGATAACTTGCCAGTTTTGTACTTATCAATGCCAAATAGATTATATCGCAGGTGAGTAAAACAAAAATAACTATTTATTTCACTTGCACTGCTGTTCTGTAGCTCATGATTTCACATGCACTGATGTTCTGTAGCACATGTTTGACAAAATTATATTTCAGGTAAAATATATCAGGATTTTGTAACCCTGGCACTGACTAGTTCTTATGAAAACCATGTAAATGCTCTTAGACAATACAAAGTTGAATATAGTAAAACACTGGAGATTTTGAACTTTGACCCTCAATGCCAATTGAGTTTGAATTGAATTTAAAACAATTTTTTACTTCAGTCGTAATAGAATATTGTCAATCAAGTAATTTCCATTTCACAAAATACACGAAGCATATGTCTAGGTTTGGTGATCGCTAGGAACTTTCGAGAGAACGTAACTATTTCATCTGAACAACCACAGTTGCAAGCAACACATTATTTTTACACAAGTAAGTTATAATTTAAGTTACATGAAAGGCTGTTATGTAGGTTGGTATAATGTAGGTTACTCTGCTCCGCTAAGACACCCAAAGAAAGTAAGTCCCATCAGAAGAAAATTTAGCAGTCGAGCATTGTTTTATGATATATTTTTAGCTAGAAGAATAAAGTGTCCCGTTTCTGAGTGTCTTGTAGCAACAAAAAACCGTAGGAAGAAGAAGTTTCCGAATCATCAATATTGCTATGAAATACCAGTTATGATGGAATTGAAGCTTTTTCATTTATCCGAAGAAAATGACATGAAGATTTCAGACACCTGAAGAAAAGCAAGATTTCAACTCCCTGCCATTTTTATTATCCAAAAACTTCAAAAACGGATACCACATGGTATGATTCGATTCGCTTTAAGTTATTCAATTACGAAATCACGAATAATTTGATTCTGACCACATCCTAGTCAACCAAAAGAAACACTGTTACGAATAAAAGCTACATAAAATGTAAACTAAGTGTGTAACATTTCATCATATAGAGAACAATGAAGAGAACCAATGTAGTAGAGTGCAATGGCATCGGTGTGATTGAGCAGCAGAATCATGATTTACATCTCCTATTTTATTGAGCAACTGAGTCATACATAACCTGCAGATAAACCACACATCAGCCAAGTTTACTGGAAATATGCAACATCAAATTTATACCCTCAATATAATAACTCTGACCCTCAATATGATAACCAGTTTTAATGAGTTGAAGTTTGCGAGATGTTTACAATAATTTAACCCCTAGTTGCAAATATATCGCACTTCATTGTGCAACATGAGGCATAATAAGAACACAATTATACAGGAAAGCACATTAGTATTTGCCAATTTCAAGAACTTTTTCACTCAAATGATAAGTGGACTAAACCTCTATCAAACATTTGTATATAAAGTGTAGATTGATTTACCTGTGTCCCCAACTCCTATTCCCTTCAGTATTGAACCTCAAACGACCATCCTAATTTCCATAATTCTTTTATGACACTTAACCCCAACACTCCCCCCCATTTAGGGAGTTAAATTGGTTAGAAAAATCTGAAACGTTCTCGTTATTGTTGCATAGTTCTAGTTGACAAATAATAAACTCTCTTGGCTGCCTTTTTGTACTAAAATATCAAATTTTTTACTTGTGACGTAACTTACTTATATAATTCTAAATTTAAACAAATATCTTCTCCACTGAGTATTGAACATAGCTATAGGTATATATTTATTCAATATTTCACCCCAAGTATTTGACCCACAAGGAAAATACACATTAACACATATTCAATATCGCTGACATGCCGAATGCAACCTATGAGGCTGCGTGATAAAGTAATTCAATCATAACATATAAATATGTATAGGCAGGTAGAAGGTCTCAGGTTTGAGTCCTCGTAAATCCAGCTTTCAAATATTTTTTACCGAACTTTGCCTCATTACAAGATCGTAACCAACGTCAAGACTGAAACAGCCAACCAACCAGCCAGTTGTATGAAAAAGGAACCACAAAATGTAATAGCAAATACCAGAAACTGCTCTCTAACCTGTAATTGGAAAACACCCAACAGAGAAGTGAAACCGTTATAATAAAGTAAAGTGAGTGGTATCTGCCCTGGGCGATGTTGTTTCCGCTATCTTTCAACCCATGATTATTACATAGATAGGTGTGGCCGAACCGAACCATATCTTTCCAACACCATCCCCTGTTTTATATTTCATATTTTATGTTTCCAAGCATGAGCCACAGAAGAGTCATGCCTGAAATTACCTGATCTAACAGCACACCAAGCATAAATAAAACATATTTGGTTAAAAACTTTGTCGCTGGCGAGATCATCCAGGGTTTGATTTATGCTCACTGTTCAGCTAAATGAACGATTTTAAAACAAAACCGTCACAAAATGTTATTTTTTAACTAAAATTCCCTGATTGACAAATCTAATCTTCTACTTATCACTGATCGGTCGCCTCACAGAGGCCTAAAATAAGTTTAAAGTTCTTGGGGATATAAAAACATATTCTTTCAAAATTAAGAATACATTAGTTTGAGATTACCTCCAGTCTGTTTTGATAGCTCTCGGGACCTGTTTACTTTGATTTTTCGCCGCGTATAAGCGTCTTACGTTGTCGGCGATATACATAGTTTGCTTCCATTGGTTGTGCTTTTTTAATTCTCTAACACGAATATATCTAGTGGCAAAACTCGCTGTATTGTTAATGTAATTCAGACCCAAACAATCATCTTCTGAATCAAAACTGCTAAAATGTGCGATATTTTTCCTCAAAAAATTCTGTATGTACATGTTTTGTCAAGGATGAGTCGCTTAACAAATCTTAATCTTAACGAATCGTATAATATCCGATGTGTTGTGTTGAGGATTGACTAATACTAATCTACATATAGTACAAACCTATAATCTCATACTTTCCCAACCTGCTAAAACAATCCCCTGCTAAAGCGCGATATTATAAAACCATATCCACTCTCTGTGACGTTTTACCCTGCTAATAACACTACGGTTCCCTATTATGCGGCTTCGTCATCCAATGTTTGTACTGTCACGCTATGTTGCCGGTCTGTAGTTTCCTCGAGCGTAAACAACAGGTAGTATGCCGCGCCCTAAGAGACCTAATCAAGGATGGGTCGCTAATGGAACGTGTCGGTAAGACGTGGGCCATCTGTGACTCATGCCTAATGAACAAAAATAAAAATTCATATTCTCATAAAACTTAGAATATAAAGTTAATGTTTTGTGAATTATTTGTCCAACTTTTATCAGTAACGTCGAGACTTGAAAATTATTCTATTATATCCTATTATGCAGGAAAGTATATTAGTATTTTACAATTTCAAAAAACTTTTCTCTCAAATAATAAGTGGACTAAACCTCTATTAAACATTTGTATATAAAGTGTACAGTGATTTACCTGTGCAGAGCCGACTGACGGTAAACATTATAATTCAACCTAAACTAAACTTAACAAAAACAAATTCAAATTTTTCTGTGTCTGAGGCACACTGCTGTATATATGCCGACTTGAAAAAATATTTTATTTTCATGAAATGGCCATCAAGAACGAAAAATCACAAATATTTCCAAACTTTTCCCATTGTTTAATGGACATACTTAATTTAATCAATTATTTACTTTGAAGCATTCCTTTCTTTATATCGCATGCAAATTTCTTTTTGTCACATTTTTAAAATGCTTGTCTGAAGAAGTCTGACTTTGGTCAGAAGAAAGGTTACAGAAATGAATTTGTGTAAGTGTGAAGCAAGACTTTGAACCTCACCAAATTTATACCTTCAATATATTAACTCTGACCCTCAATATGATAACCAGTTTTAATGAGTTGAAGTTTGCGAGATTTTCACAATAATTTAACCCCTAGTTGCAGATATTTCACACTCCTTCGTGCAACATAAGACATGATAAGAACACAATTATACAGGAAAGAACATTAGTATTTGCCAATTTAAAGAAACTTTTCACTCAAATGATAAGTGAACTAAACCTCTATAAAAACATTCGTATACAAGGTGTACAGTGATTTGCCTGTGCCTCCAACTCTTATTCCCTCCAGTATTGAACCTCAAAAACATCCATTCTAATCTCCATAATTCTTTCATGACACTTAAACCCCAAAAACCCTCCCCTCATCTAGGGAGTTAAATTGGTTAGAAAAAAATCTGAAACGATCATGTTATTGTTACATAGTTCTAGTTGACAAATAATAAACTCTCTTGGCTGCCATTTGTCCTGGAATATCAAACTTTTTCCTTGTGACGTAATTTTACTTATATGATTCTTAATTCAAACAAATGTTTTCTCCACTGAGTATTGAGCATAGCTATAGGTATTTATTTATTCAATATTTCACCCCAAGTATTTGACCCACAAGGAAAATATACATTTACACATATTCAATATCGCTGACATGTCGAATGCAACCTCTGAATCTGCGTTATAAAGTAAATCAATCATAACATATAAATAGCCTGTGCAGGTTTCAGAATTGCCTAACGCATCCTCGTAAATCCAGCTTTCAAATATTTTTTTACTGAATTTTGCTTCTTTACAAGATCGTAAGCAACGTTTAGACTGAAACAACTAACGGCCAATTGCATGAAAAAAGGAACCACAAAATGTAATAGCAAATACCAGAAACTGCTCTCTCTAACCTATAATCAGAAAACATCCAACAGAGAACTGAACCATTATAATAAAGTGCGATGAGTGGTATCTGCCCTGGGCGATTTTGTATGCCTACCTTTCCACCCATGGTGATCACATAGATAGGTGTGGCCGAAACGGAACCATATCTTCCCAACAACATTTCCTGTTTCATATTTACATATTTTATTTTTCCAAGCATGAGCCACAGATGAACCATGCCTGAAATTACCTGATCTAACAGCACACCAAGCATAAATAAAAACATATTTGGTTAAAAACTTTGTCACTGGCGAGATCATCCAGGGTTTGATTTATGCTGACTGCTCAGTTAAATGTACGATTTTAAAACAAAACCATCACAAAATGTGATTTTTCAAAATTTCCTCATTGACAACTCTAATCTTCTGCTTATCACTGATTTTTCGAACCACAGAGGCGTAAAAAAAGTTCAAAATTCTCGGGGATATAAAAACATTTTCCTTTTTAAAATTAAGAATACATTAGTTCGAGATTACCTTCAGTCTGTTTTGACAGCTCTCGGGACCTGTTACTTTGATTTTTTCGCCGCGTATAAGCGTCTTCCGTTGTCGGCGATATACATAGTTTGCTTTCACGAAACAATCCCCTGTTAAAAGCGTGGTTATATAAAACCAAATCCACTCTCCGTGACATTGTACCCTGCTAATAACACTACGGTTCCCTATTGTGCGGCTTCGTCATCCAATGTTTGTACTGTCACGCTATGTTGCCGGTCTGTAGTTTTCCATTGAATATGGCGATAAGTAAATATAAGTTGCTTCTATGTAATGAAATTACAAAACAGATTCATAGCAGAACTTATCACATTGAAGGTTTTGAACTTTGACCCTCAATATGATAACTTGCCAGTTTGTACTTATCAATGCCAAATAGATTATATCGCAGGTGAGTAAAACAAAAATAACTATTTATTTCACTTGCACTGCTGTTCTGTAGCTCATGATTTCACATGCACTGATGTTCTGTAGCACATGTTTGACAAAATTATATTTCAGGTAAAATATATCAGGATTTTGTAACCCTGGCACTGACTAGTTCTTATGAAAACCATGTAAATGCTCTTAGACAATACAAAGTTGAATATAGTAAAACACTGAGAGATTTTGAACTTTGACCCTCAATGCCAATTGAGTTTGAATTGAATTTAAAACAATTTTTTACTTCAGTCGTAATAGAATATTGTCAATCAAAGTAATTTCCATTTTCACAAAATACACGAAGCATATGTCTAGGTTTGGTGATCGCTAGGAACTTTCGAGAGAACGTAACTATTTCATCTGAACAACCACAGTTGCAAGCAACACATTATTTTTACACAAGTAAGTTATAATTTTAAGTTACATGAAAGGCTGTGTTATGTAGGTTGGTATAATGTAGGTTACTCTGCTCCGCTAAGACACCCAAAGAAAGTAAGTCCCATCAGAAGAAAATTTAGCAGTCGAGCATTGTTTTATGATATATTTTTAGCTAGAAGAATAAAGTGTCCCGTTTCTGAGTGTCTTGTAGCAACCAAACCGTAGAAGAAGTTTCCGAATCATCAATATTGCTATGAAATACCAGTTATGATGGAATTGAAGCTTTTTTCATTTATCCGAAGAAAATGACATGAAGATTTCAGACACCTGAAGAAAAGCAAGATTTCAACTCCCTGCCATTTTTATTATCCAAAAACTTCAAAAACGGATACCACATGGTATGATTCGATTCGCTTAAGTTATTCAATTACGAAATCACGAATAATTTGATTCTGACCACATCCTAGTCAACCAAAAAAGAAACACTGTTACGAATAAAAGCTACACATAAAATGTAAACTAAGTGTGTAACATTTCATATAGAGAACAATGAAGAGAACCAATGTAGTAGAGTGCAATGGCATCGGTGTGATTGAGCAGCAGAATCATGATTTTACATCTCCTATTTTATTGAGCAACTGAGTCATACATAACCTGCAGATAAACCACACATCAGCCAAGTTTACTGGAAATATGCAACATCAAATTTATACCCTCAATATAATAACTCTGACCCTCAATATGATAACCAGTTTTAATGAGTTGAAGTTTGCGAGATGTTTACAATAATTTAACCCCTAGTTGCAAATATATCGCACTTCATTGTGCAACATGAGGCATAATAAGAACACAATTATACAGGAAAGCACATTAGTATTTGCCAATTTCAAGAACTTTTTCACTCAAATGATAAGTGTGGACTAAACCTCTATCAAAACATTTGTATATAAAGTGTAGATTGATTTACCTGTGTCCCCAACTCCTATTCCCTTCAGTATTGAACCTCAAACGACCATCCTAATTTCCATAATTCTTTTATGACACTTAACCCCAACACTCCCCCCCATTTAGGGAGTTAAATTGGTTAGAAAAATCTGAAACGTTCTCGTTATTGTTGCATAGTTCTAGTTGACAAATAATAAACTCTCTTGGCTGCCTTTTTTGTACTAAAATATCAAAATTTTTTACTTGTGACGTAACTTACTTATATAATTCTAAATTTAAACAAATATCTTCTCCACTGAGTATTGAACATAGCTATAGGTATATATTTTATTCAATATTTCACCCCAAGTATTTGACCCACAAGGAAAATACACATTAACACATATTCAATATCGCTGACATGCCGAATGCAACCTATGAGGCTGCGTGATAAAGTAATTCAATCATAACATATAAATATGTATAGGCAGGTAGAAGGTCTCAGGTTTTGAGTCCTCGTAAATCCAGCTTTCAAATATTTTTTTACCGAACTTTGCCTCATTACAAGATCGTAACCAACGTCAAGACTGAAAACAGCCAACCAACCAGCCAGTTGTATGAAAAAAGGAACCACAAAATGTAATAGCAAATACCAGAAACTGCTCTCTAACCTGTAATTGGGAAAACACCCAACAGAGAAGTGAACCGTTATAATAAAGTAAAGTGAGTGGTATCTGCCCTGGGCGATGTTGTTCCGCTATCTTTCAACCCATGATTATTACATAGATAGGTGTGGCCGAACCGAACCATATCTTTCCAACACCATCCCCCTGTTTTATATTTCATATTTTATGTTTCCAAGCATGAGCCACAGAAGAGTCATGCCTGAAATTACCTGATCTAACAGCACACCAAGCATAAATAAAACATATTTGGTTAAAAACTTTGTCGCTGGCGAGATCATCCAGGGTTTGATTTATGCTCACTGTTCAGCTAAATGAACGATTTTAAAACAAAAACCGTCACAAAATGTTATTTTTTAACTAAAATTCCCCCTGATTGACAAATCTAATCTTCTACTTATCACTGATCGGGTCGCCTCACAGAGGCCTAAAATAAGTTTTAAAGTTCTTGGGGATATAAAAAACATATTCTTTTCAAAATTAAGAATACATTAGTTTGAGATTACCTCCAGTCTGTTTTGATAGCTCTCGGGACCTGTTACTTTGATTTTCGCCGCGTATAAGCGTCTTACGTTGTCGGCGATATACATAGTTTGCTTCCATTGGTTGTGCTTTTTTAATTCTCTAACACGAATATATCTAGTGGCAAAACTCGCTGTATTGTTAATGTAATTCAGACCCAAACAATCATCTTCTGAATCAAAACTGCTAAAATGTGCGATATTTTTCCTCAAAAAATTCTGTATGTACATGTTTTGTCAAGGATGAGTCGCTTAAACAAATCTTAATCTTAACGAATCGTATAATATCCGATGTGTTGTTGAGGATTGACTAATACTAATCTACATATAGTACAAACCTATAATCTCATACTTTCCCAACCTGCTAAACAATCCCCTGCTAAAGCGCGCGATATTATAAAACCATATCCACTCTCTGTGACGTTTTACCCTGCTAATAACACTACGGTTCCCTATTATGCGGCTTCGTCATCCAATGTTTGTACTGTCACGCTATGTTGCCGGTCTGTAGTTTCCTCGAGCGTAAACAACAGGTAGTATGCCGCGCCCTAAGAGACCTAATCAAGGATGGGTCGCTAATGGAACGTGTCGGTAAGACGTGGGCCATCTGTGACTCATGCCTAATGAACAAAATAAAAATTCATATTCTCATAAAACTTAGAATATAAAGTTAATGTTTTGTGAATTATTTGTCCAACTTTTATCAGTAACGTCGAGACTTGAAAATTATTCTATTATATCCTATTATGCAGGAAAGTATATTAGTATTTTACAATTTCAAAAAACTTTTCTCTCAAATAATAAGTGGACTAAACCTCTATTAAACATTTGTATATAAAGTGTACAGTGATTTACCTGTACAGAGCCGACTGACAGTAAACATTATAATTCAACCTAAACTTCCCAAAACCAAATTCAATTTTTTCATTTGTCTGAGGAACACTGCTGCGTGTATTTAAAATATTTAATTACTTTTCCAACAATATCATCACAGGTAGATCGACATGTCAATTACAACCTCTTGAGGCTGCAAAGTAAATCAACCATAACATGTAAACATACGCTGGTTTTAGAATTTCCTAACGTATTTACAGTGCGTTGTGAGAGGAACTTGAAGTGATAAATAGTCTTACTATCGCCCAGGGAAGATACCACCCACTGCACTTTATAATAGCAATTCAGCCTTATGTAGAGTCTATATACTAACTAGAAACTTTAGCCAAGCATGAGCCGTACATGGACCGCACCCCGACTGTTGAATGACTATGCAGAAACGTATTATAACAAAACCCAAATATTTTTGAAAATTGCGACATTCTGTTGAACAAGCTGGTGATTATTAGGTTTGTATCGCAGGTTTGAGATCTCGGGGGGGGGGGGGAGGGGCGAGCCCAGGTATGTCTGACTCATTTATTGTTCCAAGCAAGGTCATAAACAGTGTCTAAACCAACCAACGGCCAATTAAATGACAAAGTTCAGCACAAAATGTTGTAGTACCAGTAGCGGCACTCCAAGCTACGAGGAGAAAACATCCAGAAGAGGAGAACTGAACCACTATAATAAAGTGCAAAGACGAAGGTATGTGTAGCGTTATCTGTAGCAGTGAAGCAAAGAGATTTTTGCTTGAGTGGGGGGCGCAAATAAATATTGTCATTTCAAGTATGGCCCCAATTAAATGCGCCGCCGAGGCGCGGGCTATCTTTGGCCCATACATGTTATAATTAATATTTTTATTAAGAATAAGTATAAACATCGCGTCGTGTTCACTGATGGATCGCGCCACTTAAGAGAGGGCTCTCTTCTGGTAGTTTGGGGGGTGAGGTTGGTGGGAGGTACAGACGTGTATATTCCACACGAAATGGTGATGTTACTAAGAGAAGTCGTTCTGAGGTTAAAAGGGGCAGAAAGAGTGTTTTTCTTATTGGAAAAATGTTCAAAAAATTTGTCATTTAATGTTGTTACCTATTGCATAGATTTTCATATAAAAATTTTAACAACTTGGAGATATTCCGACCCCTTTTTAAATGCTCAGGGCGACATACCCATCTGTTAAAATACACAAAGACGGTTTCGAGTTGCTTTTCAATTTGAAAATCAATCTAAAATGGTTTCGAGGTTTCCATGTACGAATATGACGAAACTTACAGCCACATTAGTTTTGTTTGAGGAATATACACAGGCTATTACAGGCAGTATTGTATTGAGGGGGGGCATAATCATATGCACCCCTCGCTGACCAAAAATATTGTAAAATGGTCCTCTAAGCTATTTAAATATGTAGGAGAACCTATATTTTTTTCGCGCGCTTTGGGGTGTGCGATAGTTATTACACATGTTAGTTCTGAAATCCCCTCATTTGAAATTTTTATTACGCTCGACGTGATTTTGAGGTGTTTTGTTGTGAAAAATGCTGGTTTTTAGAAAAATTTTTGCCTGCCGAAGAAGAAAGATGTCGTAATTTTACGCATAAATTTTAAAATTAAGCCACCGCCATTTTCCCCACTCAGTGACGCACTACCTTGTGGGTTTGGCCATTACCGAGTCTCCGTCTCACAGTATAGTGGGCGCTCTTGCTTTGGCTCGTAATAGGAATGCTGAATTATATACTTACGAAAGAGTCGAACTTTCCTGATGTCCAACGCTTTCCTTTCTCAGCTGGAAAAAAATTAGTCAAAACATCTGTTGTCGAGTAGGAGACACTGATGGCTCTGCCGAGGCTCTGGTTCATTTGTGGCTCATACTTGACATAATAAACTTTCTAATTGACTCGCTTTTCATGCTATGGCCTGTCCGTGAATGAACCTACCGGGGGGGGGGATCATACCCAACAACCGTTAGGCACGGACCTTTGTAGTGACTGTGTATCTGTCTGTTATATGTTACAGCTACCCGCGAAGTGCCTTGTTGAAGGGCTCGCTGAATCAAAACTGGTAAAATGTGCGATATTTTTCCTCAAAAAAATTCTGTATGTACATGTTTTGTCAAGGATGAGTCGCTTTTAAAAAAACGAATCATAATCTTAACGAATCGTATAATATCCGATGTGTTGTTGAGGATTGACTAATACTAATCTACATATAATACAAACCTATAATCTTATTCTTTCACAACCTACTAAACTATCCCCTGCTAAAGTGCTATAATATAAAACCATATCCACTATCTGTGACGTTTTACCCTGCTAATAAACACTACGGTTTCCCTATTATGCGGCTTCGTCATCTAATGTTTGTACTGTCACGCTATGTTGCCGGTCTGTAGTTTCCTCGAGCGTAAATAACAGGTAGCATGCCGCGCCTTCTTGATCATTATTTTTCTTAGCAAAAACCAGTATCAAATATATATCATACCAAATGTCATTAATACCGGATTATTCGATTGATTTTGTTCGATATTTTTGGAACAGGTTTCAACCATTACCATTTAGTAAATAAAGATGTAATCGAGTTCAAATCAAAAAGGGAAAATAAAAGAAAAATTATGCAACATAGTCAAATAATTAAATACACAAAATCAATAATATATTTATAACCATTCAAAATAAATGGTACATGAATTCTACTAGGGAATTCTATTTCCAGTTACAATATGAGTTGACACCTCAGATAACATGCGCAAATTGGTATAAACAGTGAGTCACGTCATCGAGATCCAACGGTAACATGCATTAAATATAGCGATGATATTCTAATCAGCTGAGACAAGGATTATTTTACTTTTCGTCCTCATCTGCAATGTTTTGTCTCGAATAAGTATAAATTCCGACGTTCCTACGAACCCTGCAGTCTAAGCGCTCCCGATCATGAATTATATTTTGCCAAGCATGAGCCACAGATACACCGCACTTCGACAAAAGCCTTCCACCATTTGCCCATTTTTTTGACAGGAGACATTTTACCAATCATATATTTAGTTCTGCCAAGAAAGAGCCAAGGACGAACTGCACAATCCACCTGTGGCTCATACTTGGCAAAAAACTGATTATTTGAACACCTTGCTTTATAGATTTACCAAGCATGGGCTGAATATTAGAAGTTCTACCGTTTTCCACTTTGTCAAGCATGGGTCGCTGATGGAACGTGCCAGTAAGGTGTGGGGCCATCTGTGACTCATGCTTAATAAAATAAAAAATTCTAATTGATTCGGTGTCAAATCTCATATAAAATTGGAAAATAAAAATTAATTACTCAGTGACAAACCCACCAATACTAATCAATCCCTTGCTGAAAGCGCCCACTCTCTGCGACGTTGTACCCTGCTAATAACACTACGGTTCCCTATTATGCGGCTTCGTCATCCAATGTTTGTACTGTCACGCTATGTTGCCGGTCTGTAGTTTCCATTGAATATGGCGATAAGTAAATATAAGTTGCTTTTTATGTAATGAAATTACAAAGCAAATTCATAGCAGAACTTATCACATTGAAGGTTTTTGAACTTTGACCCTCAATATGATAACTTGCCAGTTTGTACTTATCAATGCCAAATAGATTATATCGCGCAGGTGAGTAAAACAAAAATAACTATTTATTTCACATGTACTGCTGTTCTGTAGCTCATGTTTGACAAAAATATATATTTCAGGTAAAATATATCAGGATTTTGTAACCCTGAATCTGACTAGTTCTTATGAAAACCATGTAAATGCTCTTAGACAATACACAAAGTTGAATATATTTAAAACATTGAAGTAAGATTTTGAACTTTGACCCTCGATACTAATTGAATTTAAAGAAAAATATTTTTTTACTTTAGTCGAAATAAAACATTGTCAATCGAGTAATTTTTCTTTTTTTTTTCATTTCACAAAATACACGGAGCATATGTCTAGGTTTGGTGATCGCTAAGAACTTTCGAGAGAACGTAACTATTTCATCTAAAACAACCACAGTTGCAAGCAACACATTATTTTTTACAGAAGTGTTGTTGAGAATTGACTAATACTAATCTACATATAGTACAAATGTCCAATGTTCGTACTGTCAGGCTATGTTGTCGGTCTCATTAATACCGGATTATTCGATTGATTTGTTCGATATTGTGGAACAGGTTTTAATCATTACCATTTACTAAATTTAGGACTCAATCAAAACCAAAACAAAAGGAAAAAAAAATAAAAATGAAAAAAACGTGTGCGCGCATTGTTCTAAACAACGGTGACAGGCATTACATATAGCGATGATTTTCTAATCGACTAAAACAAAGTTTATTTTACTTTTAGTGTTATCTGCAATGTTCGTCTCGAATAAATATGAATTCTAACATTCCTACGAACCACTCAGTCAATTATATTTTGCCAAGCATTAGCCATAGATGAACCGCACCTGAAAAGTGCGATCCATCATTAGCCCGTACTCGACCCGTACCGATCATAACTTCAATTCAACCATGCATGAACCAAAAAGAATACACGCTTCGATGTCGCGATCAATCATCCGTCAATACTTGGCAAGAGATGCTATACCGATGGTAGGTATTTAATTCTGTCATACATGAGCCAAAGATAATATGCCCCTTGATGGCACCATCAATCATCGGCCCATACTTGGCAAGAGGTATTTAAGCGATCCTATTATGCAGAAAAGCATATTAATATTTGTCAATTTCTCTCAAATAATAAGTGGAGTAAAAACCTCTATTAAACATTTGTATATAAAGTGTACAGTGATCTACCTGTGCAGAGCTAACTGACAGTAAACATTATAATTCAACCTAAACTAAACTTCACAGAAACAAAAATCAAATTTTTATGTGTCCGAGGCACACTGCTGTATATATAGCGACTTGAAAAAATATTTTATTTTTATGAAATGGCCACCAAGAACGAAAAATAACAAATATTTCCAAACTTTTCCCATTGTTTAATGGACATACTTAATTTAATCAATTATTTACTTTGAAGCATTCCTTTCTTTATATTGCATGCAAATTTCTTTTTGTCACATTTTTAAAATGGTTGTCTGAAGAAGTCTGACTTTGGTCAAATGAAACGTTACAGAAATAAATTTGTGTAAGTGTGAAGCAAGACTTTGAACCTCACCAAATTTATACCTTCAATATATTAACTCTGACCCTTAATATGATAACCAGTTTTAATGAGTTGAAGTTTGCGAGATGTTTACAATAATTTGATCCCTAGTTGCAAATATTTCACACTTCTTTGTGCAACATAAGACATGATAAGAACACAATTATACAGGAAAGCACATTAGTATTTGCCAATTTCAAGAAACTTTTCACTCAAATAATAAGTGAACTAAACCTCTATCAAACATTCGTATATAAGGTGTACAGTGATTTGCCCGTGCCTCCAACTCTCATTCCCTTCAGTATTGAACCTCAAACATCCATTCTAATCTCCATAATCTTTTATGACACTTAACCCCAACACTCCCCTCATCTAGGGAGTTAAATTGGTTAGAAAAAATCTGAAACGGTCTTGTTACTGTTGCATAGTTCTAGTTGACAAATAATAAACTCTCTTGGCTGCCATTTGTCCTGGAATGTCAAACTTTTTCCATGTGACGTAATTACTTATATAATTACTTGCGACGTAATTACTCATATAATGAGAGACCTGATCCATTATAATAAAGCAGTGAGTGGTATCTGCCATTGGCGATGTTTTATGCCTATCTTGCCACTCATGGTCATTACA
>OZ023146.1:24558986-24600209 GCA_963675895.2 Styela plicata | reverse complement strand
TCAACTATGCTGCGCAAAAATTTTGCCATATTACGTCCAGACAGGACTTTTATCTGCCAGGAATGTCAAGATAATAAAATGTTTTCAACAAAATATTGACCTGATAAATCACTTGAAGATAAAATGCGTGAGTTGTATAACGACAGTAAAACTGGACATAATCTAAGCAATGTTGATGTTCTGAATCCTATGCATTTATAGTGGTTGATATGATGGAATATAATACCTACCCATAAAAAAAAGCTTTTACTGCGCCTCCATAGTTGACGCGGTCCAAAAAAGGTAGCTTTTGAAAAAAAGTCATCTCCTTCTCAACTTGTTTTTGGCGTTAAGTACGGTAGAAACTATGAGCACAAAAACTGAAATGTATTATCTGTGGAGAAAAAGGGACATCGGTCAAGCCCTAGTTTTGTCAAACTCCCACCCTTCAAGTGGTTTATACTACTTTCCCAACATGAGAACTGTGCAAGCAAAAGCCACGGGCATGCGAAGCCAGGTTTATGCATCGTGGTTATATATCACAATCACTTTTAGATTTTATTCAGGTATGCGATACTAAGACCCACTGAACATAGGATCAATACAATAAGAAATATTATAAATCGCACCTACACATAGCAACACCTCAGTGACCCACTCTCAACAAAACATGTTGCGACCAACATTTTCTTGCAAGGGGATGGGACAAACCGAAAACATCGCAAGCGACCGTCTGTACGAGCATTGCTCATGGCAACACACCACACCCAGTTGTGACTAAATTATCACTTACACAGCCCATCACCAGAGCTATACACCTCTTCCTTCCCAGCTTGAAAGATGAACGATGTTCCCTAAAATTAGCGAGCCATCATTTTATAATTTTTCGAATACTAATAATTGAACGGCAAATATATTTAGCAAAAACGACAGGAAAATATTCATGGAAAAATAGAAAAGGAAAATTTCAACAAACAGGAGTTGAACTTAGCTAGAGTAGAGTAACTTGAACCGAGCCAAGAAATTATTATTGCAATATGTATTCCCAGTATGTGTTGACATTTGAAATAACCAACCAGTCTTTAAAAGTACTATGCGAGGCTGTCGAAAATATTCGGTAAGTGACTCTTGAATCATAAATTACTCTATTTTTCCCAATGATAAAAATTTATATATTAAAAATACAGATGTACATCTAGACGTTTCAACAATTTTCTGGGAGAATCCTTTGTTTAATATAATACTGCTAATTCGAAAATTTGATTCGTAAAAGGTATTTGTTTCCGGTCACTCTCAGTCATATGTCAACTACTCACGACTCCATTAGTATTAATTCACTAGGATAACAATAATAGGCAGCATTGGGTGTCATATTACATAAGAAAAAGGAAACTTGATTTAAGCAGAAAATAAGAAAATTTAAATTTAAGGGAAATTGCTACAAAAGTTACTACCTAACCCATATTCCAGAGCTTCGAGGAGCCGTTAGAATAAGGTTGCCAGATGGGGAAACTTGTTAAATACTGGGATACGCGACCTCGGACTGACAGAATACCTGTTACTCAGACATCCGAAACAAGGAGCTGTCATCAAAAGAAATCTTGGTGAAGAGAAAATACTTAATAATAAATCTATTGCCAAAAGATTAAAACTTTTTTTTTGACAGTCTGGTTTCAACTGAGTTGTACAAAAAGGCTTCAGAATCATCAATATCACTGAGAAATAGCAGGGTTGATGGTTTTGAAGCTTTTTTTTCTCGTCCGAAGAAAATGAGATGGACAATTTCAGACATCCAGAGAAAAAAGATTGTCACTCTGCACAACCTTTTCATGATTTTACTGCTTTTGCTTTGTCAAATGAACTGAAGGGGGGGGGGGGAGGCCCCACAATTTTGGGGAAAAAAGTAAGACTTTGAACATTATTTTAAAATTTATTCAATATAGGCAAAATTTTCATAGGCCTTCGACGCAACATTGCATTTTGTAAACGTCTTTGGTTATTTTTTCCCTAATAAAACGATGACAAAAAAGAGCCAAAACATGGCTTTAACGTGCAATTATGATTAGAGACCTTCGGCCACCATTTTTCACCCATAACAAATTATTCTGTAACCACAAGCTCCTTATTGTCTGTCAGTGATCGTTTCAATACCAAAGCGACGTTCCCTAAAACACAATATTCCAGGTTGCATCACTTGCACAACTGTAGACTGTTTGTTTTGATCCAGAGCACGGATAAAACCGTTCAAAATACTCAAAGTAATTTGGATAGCTGAACTGCTTGGACCGCCAAGAAGATGGCGGTGATCTGAGTAAAATTTGACCAGGAAACCACTATTACAAGTTTTGAATGCTCGTTTCCATATTCAAACATCTTATTTCATCAAGCATGAACCACAGATGGACCGTGCCTCGTCGGCACAGTCCATCGGTGACTCATGCTTGATGAAACATCTTTGCACATAGTTTTCCAGACTTGACTTCAGAGGAAACCAATTATTAAGATATAACAAAATTTACTTCACTGACCAAAAGGACAGACTAATGAAAATTTATTGCAAAGCAACGGCAATTTCAACGAGTGTCTCATGTGGGCTGCAGATCGATTGGCCCACAGAAGTCTTTCCATCGTCACCATATCTTCTGAAGTCTTTCAAAATATTTCTAAATGACACCCCTTTGTACTACAAATGTACATACAACGATATTTGCACAGATCCAGACATAACGAAATGAGTCGATACTGCGGTTTTCGATAATCTGCATAATCGAAATTGCCAATTCGCTTATACTCATCACGGATGAACGATGCTCATCCAAGCTTGTCGAAATAAAATTTCTAATCGGGAAGGAACCAACCATAGGTCACTTACACGGCAGAGAGCTACTACAAAATAATATAAGACCATCAACAACGCACTCCAGAGAAGAAAACATCCTGAATGAAAAGTGATTTATCTGGATTGGCTTGATTGCAGTGGCATTACAAAGATCAATTTGTCCGTGTGGGCGTTACTTCCCAAACCTTTGCTTCATATTGGCAAATTGATTCAAAGCATCATGAAACGTTGAATACGAGATTCCTTTTAATGAAGGAAGGGTTCTGTGAAAAATAATGTAGGAACAGTTATCTCCGCCGCTCCATCACACAAAGGCCTTCTAACTTTAATTCAATTTGTGAAACTAGTCAACGAGATTGACACATAAAAATTGTCAAAGTACCTGCTCACAATTATTAGATTCTTAGGGCAATAGGTTATCATTTTGGCATTATAAGTCGTTTTTTTATTGAAATTCACTCTAAGCAATGCCGGAAGCAGTGCCTATAAGGAACTTACTACCGGCCACTTAACAGCAAAGAGCTCCTACGAGATGTAGTACCAGCAACTGCACTCAAAGCAATGAGTGGTATCTGCCCTTGGAAATGATAAAGCTATCTACCGCTCCTTTGCTTCCTTTTTGTAGACCCTCACGACACACAGGAAATACATTAGGACTATTCCAAAGCTGAAGTTGAAACTAATGCTCAAAGTTGTTAGGTGAGGTTATCGAACATACACAAGTTGCAAGAATTTCTTGATTTAGTCTGAGTAAGTTTTGTTAAGTTCGGGTCACACAAGGATCGTGCTGCTAAGGCGCGATCATCTGTGGTTCATGCTCGAAAAAAATTGAGGAAAAAGTCAACAATCCCTATGCTCTGATCACATTTCTGTTGATAACAGAGCAATATTGCAACAACTATTCATGCTTCTTCTGCACCTATCAAGATCATTTTTGCTTTTGGTGTCTTAAATCCTTGTGTCGTTTTATTCTGATGAACAAAAAAGCTTCAAAATCATCAATACTGCTATTTCATAGCAGTATTGATGATTTTTAATCTTTCTATAACTTGGTTACTATCTGGCAGGCAAAAGGAGGCATTTTAATCGAAATTTTGATGCATGTTATGATTTTCTTTGTTTGTTTATTAAAATTGTGAATTGAATATTCGATCTGAGACTAATTTTATGATTCTGAAATCAAAAGATTTTGCCACTCCAACACCCTCTGTCGAAATGTCCAGATCAAAATAACGCAAATGAAGCTTTTAATTAAGTAACATCTTGACTCACATAATCTCAGTTAATCTCGTCTTCCAGGGTTCCAACCCATGTAGGCAGGGATAAGAGCTGAATGATACTGCTAGTTCCGGTTCTGGGAGGTTTCCTGAAAGTTAAAAAAAAAAGTAGGTTAGCTCAGTCAGTTAAAGCGGGAATACGCTTCGAGCTATGCATGACTGACGTCCTGGGTTTGAATCCCATGAAGAATGATTATATGCGAGAGGTCTGCTGGACGTATCGCTGGTATACGGTGGTTCACATAAGCACTGCTTACAGCTTCCTCTACCAACCAGGTCCATGTTACAAAAAATGAGAAATGTGATAAGCCAAAAAACCCGTTTCGGAACTGGTATCTGCATGAGAGGTCGTGGTTCATCATATGATTAAGCTGTATTCTCGGCTTTCCTCTCCCGCAGGATAAAAATGAAATCCTAGTTGGAATCGATAATAAATCGTTCTGAATTTTTTTTTTAAAAAGTTTACACAGTCCCACAGAGGAACAGACTAACAGCTACTTAGTAGCAATAAGCAGCTTTACTCTAAGCAGAAAACATTCCAAATGGAACTGAACTGCTATGGTAAAGTGCAATAGGTTGTATCTGCCCTGGGCGATGATAAAACCATCTACAACTTTTTTGTTTCCTTCTTGTCGCCTCTTACGACATGCAGGAAATATGATAGGACTATTCTAAAGTCTTTTCGTATAGCTGTGGTAGGGTACAGTGAGTGATGTGATTCTTCTGCTTCAGGAAATATGATAGAACTATTCTGAAGCCCATACCTACAGGGCTTAAACTTAAATTGATTCAAAAAGACTTGAGGAATTAAAAGTTAAGGGTGAGGATATTTTGTACCAGTGCCTACGGAATCTCACAACAAAAAGGTCAAACATATTTTTTTAATATTCGGACTCACCTTCATACACTTCAATCATTTTATTCAAATCAATCTGATCAAACTTCAACATTCCCTGCTGAACCTGCTCACATAACGCACGGGTCGCTTCGACCAGTTTTCGTCGTCCGCATTGCACTGATGACATCATCACATGAAACCCACCAGAGTCAACTGAAAGGAGGATGATAAGTATGCAAAGTAACTGCAGAGAACGCGCCCATCAAGTTAAAAATATGATTAGACGTGGTAAAACCAATCAGGGAGGCAGAATTTCGATTTTCTTTGTCTATCTGAAATGTTCATTTCATTTGGACAAATAAGTCATCTAAAGTCAACAACTTTTTTTTCAGAATATTCTGAAATGATAGTTTTATAAAATTGTTCAAAAAACGATGTCTTTAATTATGTTCATATTTATAAGGGAATCACTAGGGTCAGACTCTCTGGCTTAGGTACTTTGCCTATATCATACTCCCATACCACAGATAATCATTGGAAGCAAAGAAGTGGTAGATCGTTCTACCATCGTCCAAGGCAGATACCACTCACTGCACTTACCAGTGGTTCTGTTTTGTTTTTGGATGTTTTCCGCTTAGAGTGCAGTTGCTGGTGCTACATCTTTTAGTAGGTCTTTGCTATGAAGTGGCTGTTAGTTGGTTCCCCTTGGGGCTCTTGCTTACAGTGAATATCGACGAAGAAAAAAAAATATGCTCAACCGGTGAAATACAAACGATGTAAGTTGCCAACGTTCCGAATATCTACTCAGGCATTCGTAACGTCGCCAAATTACATTGTTTGTATTCCACCGGTTGAACATATCCACAGAACTATGCGTTTGCCTCATGGCAACCACTCGCTATTCTGAAATGATTTTTCTACGAACTTCAGAATTAAGTCAGCATCAAGACACTGTGAAAGCATGTTTGCAGTGGTTTACAAAAATTTTATACAGCTAGGAAATGATATACTGAAGATCAAGATTGCGTTGAACAAAAAATTCTCACCATCGACTGAATTAGGATCACGATGATAATTGATCTTCAACTGATCCTCTTTGTATTCTTTTTTTTTCCGCTCACATATTTTCGGTAAAATATCAAACGTCGGTTGCTCTGTAAACGATCACACTAATCATAACGATTTATTTAAAAATGATTAACCACAATTGGAAGAAATATTGTTTTCAGCCTCGGATAATCTGTTGTTAATATTGAACAAAATAGCAATTTTATGGCAGGGATAGGATTTCACTCCTGCAGGGGAGGGAAGCCCAGAATTCAGCTTAATCATTTTTCTTGTTGTTGGACCTGGTTGGTGGAGAAAGTTGTAAGCAGTGCTTACGTGAACCAATGGCACCGACGAGGTGTCAAGCATGCCTCTTGCATATAATCATCATCCCTCACCGGTTTCGAACCCATACGTTAGAGATCCGTAGCTTGAAGTGTATTCCCAATGTCTTACTGGCTATTCAACTTGGCACCCCGATATATGATAAATTTTACATAGCAAAAGATTGATTTTCTTAACAGTGGTCAAACATGTTCAAAAGCAATGAATAAAAACTCCCAATATCTCAAAAATAAATCATGGAGAACAAAGGCCATATATTAAGGCATCATATAGGTCTCATACATTTCTTATAGAATGCAACATAAAAGTTAATATCGAAAATATTCAATTTGAAAAAGACTCACCATATTGACCATGAATTGTTATGTATGGAATCCCCATCATAACAGACCATAAAATAATATTTCCCAGATCCTCCAACTCAGATTTTCGCTCCAGAACGATTGCCAAATGTTTTGGAACTTTGGACAGAAGTTTTGCATCTTCGCGTATTTTACTCGCATGAGAATGCCGATATTTCATTTTTCTTGTGACAATTCGGACGAAATCCAACAATATGATAACGAAATATTGTGCGTATGATATCCATGTCAACGCAACATGAACGCCAAGCCATAAAACTCCTTCATATTTTACGATTAAAGATGTTTCGTTTTCCATTTTCCCCGAAAGCGGACGAAATCAGACAAACGGGAACAATGTAGAGGTTTTTGACGTGTTCGATTTCAACACTTTGATGACGTAAATAAAATCTTTCATGTGTAACGATTTTGACATTTTTTTTTCTGTTTTTATTGTTCAATCTGTAACTCTTTTTGGCAGATTATTTAAAAGCTTCATTGGAAAAATATTCAAATAACAATTTTTATAAACGATGTTATGAAAATTGTAAATTTCAAATTACACGGGTCACCAAGCAATGGGTCAAAGTTGAAAGAGCTCAAATGATTGACAGTTTGCATTTGTTTACTCGTCTTGGTTAAATAAACATGGCTTCATTGGCAACGGCGACCGATTTTCGCTTTTGCATTTTCTTATTTTCGGAAATTTGTGAACTTATTTTTGAATCATGTATATCATCCGATAAACTTTAGCACTCCATTCAGGGACTGTTTTATTTGATCAAATTAAAAACGTGCGATTATCTGTGTTTACGAGTGTTTGTCTTGGTGTGTCGGCTGAAATTTGATCGTTGTTTTTCATGTTTGTGGGTTTTAATGGGAAAAGTTCTTGAGTGGTACAGTCTGCAGTGGGGCGTCGGCTCGAAAGAAGATGCGGAGTGATATATAAACTAAGAGTTCAGATGGTGTATATTAATGAAATTAGTCAAATCCGGGTTAAATAAAATATAATTTTCATTTCTGAACATATTTTGCCGATTTTCAGATTGTACAGCAACATATTGATTTATGTTATTAAATCAATATCTATGTTTTTGTATTTTTATTTGTCTCAAAACGATTACGTCATCAACGATCTTCTTTATATTGCTAGAAGCCTGTTCTGTAGCTTCTTCTGTAACCAGCGAGCTAATATTGAGACATTTAAATTTTTTATATTAACGAGATGTATGTCTGTTCAAAATTGGATATGTATATTGGATTTGGTACAATTGGTTTTCATTTTCCCTTTCTACGAATAACAGGAACATTTTTTTAGCTTTTATCCAATCAATACTGAATAGGTGCAGGGTGTATAAAATTCTTGCCAAGATGCAGATTATGAAGCCATAATACTTTTATACTTTAATATTAATATTGTTATGCAACAATGGATGAATCTGGTGACAAAATAACACTGTCCTTTCCCTTTATTGCCGGGAAAGCGTTGATCGCTCAACTCATCGAGATTAGTGAAGAATTTCAAGAAGAAGGACAACGAAGTGATGCTGACAGGTTAGATTGGTATTGAAATTCACTCGAAACAAAGTTAGAAGCAGTTAAGGTAGATAAATGAAACGGTGAAAGGTTTGTTCCAAAGTTTTAAAATCATCAATTCGGTTATGAAATATGATGTTTGAGTAGTGGACATTCTGGCCAATGGTACGGTTTGTGTGGAATGATGATTTCTGCTAAAAGCGCGATTGCTGGCTAATCATTTCATGTAGCTTCATATCGATGGCTGTTTTTCTTTTTTTCATTCACAATATTGAAATGAAATTCTATTCCTTCCAAATGGCGCATTTTGAATATTTTTGCAACTGATGTTTTTTTTCTATTTATTCAGTTTGATTCCCAGCTAAAAATATTGGACTTTTTCCTAATTCAGGTCTTTGAGATTTTTGGGTTTCAGAATACCGCATAGATATTTTATGAATATGCTCAAATATTTGGGAAAAAAAATTATATACTTTTTTGCAGATTATGCGGCTGGCAACCGGACGTATTCTCCAGCCTAAGTAAAGAAATCGAGCAGTCGGACTCAAAAAATAAAAATTCATCTCCAAAAGAAAATTCTCGACATTGGAAAGTTCCTTCTGCAAGACCGGATGACAATCCTTACAAGGAAGTAGAAACTGTGCGTAAAGCTTCAAAAAAGCGAGGAAAATATCATCCCAAGCGTTTAGAAGAATTATCCGTCCCTCGTAAAATTAGAAATAAAGTCACTTTGACAAATCGAAGTAAAATGATTTTGCCTTTTAATGATCGAAATGCTGCAAGTGATTTATTACTTCTCGACACAAAAATCAAAACAATGACAAAAATTGCCCTCAAATACCAAGATCCAGAAAATATAAAAAAGGGACCGAAACCCAAAAAAACTCCATCTGTGTTTCGAACAGAGACGACGCATTCCGCAGGAGAAAGAAGCGGTTTTGCTGAACATTCTTTTCGAGAGCTGCTCGGTTCAAAATCATATTCTGCCGGTTCATTTAAATTTCGACAAAATCTCAAAGAAGAAATAAAACCTTCGATTTTGGTAAAAACTCGAGCGAATGCAGGAATGGATTGGGACATGGTGCCTATCGCTACGGAAGTAACAGACGAAGTATTTTCTGAAAGTTCAATTACAACTCAACATCAAGATATTAACTTGCCTCTTCCGAGAGTAAAACTGAATAATAACAATAAATCGAACAAGAAAACAGAACATCATGCAGAGTTTTTGAAGAATTTAAATTTACCTCCGATACCTGTTCCAGTGAAGGCTAAACGTCCGATTGGCAGCGTCACTGCGATAACACAAGGGAATATAAAAGCTGGAATAAAATCCAACTCGATACGTAAAATACGCCGTCCTGCTCTGCCACAAACTACAGTTATTTTACCGAAACTTTCGGGCTCAAAAGTTGAAGTTCCTCTTTTGCCAAAAAGTCCTGATTTCTTGCACAGGATAATTTGAAATATCTGATATGTCGTTCGATTCAAATTTTATTCATCATGATCGTGTCACAGATGAAATCTCCCAACCAGTGTTAAAGATGATTTTGACCCTTCGGAAAAAATTTAAAAAATAAATCATTTTATAAAAAATATTAAATTCTTGGGTTTCTGACTTGGATTCAAGTATTTTTCTTTTATATTATTTTGTGGCAGCTACTGGTCCTCCCATGGCTGATGTTTCACAGTATAAATTCCTGTTTGGTATTGTTAATTCCAAACTCGGCAAAATCTGATGTATCACATTAAACCTCAGTAAATATTACCGTAATTTTACTTTTTCAGATTTCGTGACCTTTCTTTAAAATATCTGCATTTCTAGAAAAATTCTGATGATTTCTTCATTTGTATTTTTTCTTACTTTTGTAGCTGCTTGAGTTTTTATTTGTGGATTCTTATGCAGGATGTCTACGAGATTTAATCTCTGTTTTTCCTCCAGATATTTCAAAGTTTTTGGTTTCCCAGAGTCCCAAAATAATATTTGGTATCTACTCATTCCGCTACGACTTCACGAGTCAGATGTGTTTTTAAGAAGATTACAGAGTTTTTTATGTCTGATTATTTTCCAGACCATATCAGAGTTCTGGGGTTGGAGGTAAAGTGGGGTTTCGAAACATCCCTATCTCAGACTCTGGCTTGGCAAACCTCTCCCTCACACAGACATCTCTCTTTTGAACCGAGCCCTGCATGATTAATTAAATAGATTTTCATTATCTCAGACACACGAACTCTTTTTATTTGCCATTATATGGTTATAGAATATTTTATATTGAAACTCGATTTACTGAAAAAGCCATCGTTATGATTTTATTTTTTACTTCTTTTGTTCAGGTGTTTCTACCATACAAATATTAACCTCCAACTTAAAAAAGTAGAAGGGGAAAGATTCTGAGTTAATACACCACGTCAAACTAGTAGTATTTGTCAGCCAGAAAAATTTTGTGAAAATATTTATTCTTTGTCAAGTGCGAGTCACTGATGGATCGCGGCTATCCGTACTTACCAGACAGACAGTACGTCAGCTACTCAGGCACCCGAAAAAGGGTCTCGTCATAAGAAAATTTAGCGATTGGGCAATTTGTCAATCAAACTGTATAAAAGGTTAAAAATCATTAATACTGCTATGAAATAGCAGTATTGATGGTTTTGAAGCTTTTTTATTCACCCATAGAAAAAGGAGATTTTGTCACGATAACTTTTTTTATGGCACTTCTTGAAGAGGATCACCCTGCCCAAGGCCCTGTACCGGGAGCCACTTATAGAAGGGCAGGGTTAGATCTCATCTTTTCCTATTCAGCTCAATCTTCCCAAGTTATTACAGCCTGGGTTGAGTAGTGGGCATGGATTAACGAGCTGAGTTATACTTGACAAAACATCTTTGCTCATCAACAACCCTGATTCTTATGCATATTTTCTGTGTTATTTATGCATTTTTCATCAGTATTACTATTGATTGCTTTTCCACCGAGCCATGTATATCACTTATTTGTATGATAGCACTGTCTCCAATACAAAACCTCACTAAGCTTCGTTGGGTCTTCCATGGTACAAGGCTTTAGAGCAGATACGTCGGTATGAATATTTACGCGCTCCGTTGATACCTTGCAATGAACTACCTATCCCTCCTTCATGTTTCCTCACAACTCTGGATTCGTGTGTGAGAGAATTCACAAGGATACACACACGAATGAGATAATATCAAGCGAATATACAAAAATATCATGTTCTCATTCCACAGAAATATAGGTATATGCAATTTCATAGCAGTATTGATGATTTTGAACCATTTTGCACAGTGTTTTATGATATCAGACACTGGAGAAGAAACATTTAAATCTCTCTGCCACTGATAAATCAAGAAATATTTTCCATTATGGAACCAGTTTTTCTTCAGGTGTCTGAGTAACTTGCACTCCACTAGTTCGTCATCAACCTGAGTCGGAATTCAAGCTTTCTAACACATGACGATAGTGCCGGATTGGTGCATCTCTGATCGTCTTGACAGTGGGGCTGCGCAATTCAGTTCTGTGATTCAAAGTACAGATTATTCGAATCAATAATGAATCGATCATAGAAACAAAAACTTGTTAAATGGAGTGGTATTTTTTATTTTAACGACAAAATGCAATCGATTTTGGTCAAATTTGACCAAAATCGATTGTATTTTTTTTTATAGCCACTTCTTTGAGTGAGTCACCCTGTACAAGGCCCTGTAACAGCGGCCACTTATAGGGGGACAGGGTTACAATTAATGGAAAGATATGATCTTTTCCTGCTTAGCCTACCCAAGTTATTACACCCTGGGTTGAGTGGTGGGCATGGATAAGCGAGCCGGACTCGCTGGGGCTCGAACCGAGATCTTCAACCTGCGATGCCAACATGTTTAACCACTAGGCCATCGCTTTTGGACTTGAGGGCTGGGCAGTTCAATTCTGTGATTCAAAGTACAGATTATTCGAATCAATAATGAATCGATCATAGAAACAAAAACTTGTTAAATGGAGTGGAATTTTCTATTTTAACAACAAAATGCAATCGATTTTGGTCAAATTTGACCGAAATCGATTGTATTTTATTGTTAAAATGAAAATTTTCGCTTTTGGACTTGAGGGTAATTGAAAATACACCGCGTTTAATTCTGTTTAAGCTAATATTTGTGATTCGTAACTGTAAATTTCTTGATTATCATAATGGAGAAAATAGCAGTAAAAATGGGATAACTGTTCTTTTTATGGAATCAGCGATTCGGAAAAATTTTTGGAATTCTAAATGATTCGGTTTTGCCCAGCCCTACTTGACATGTGTTGGCATCCCATGAAAGATGATCATAATTATATGCTAAAAGCCTAGCCGATCACATAACTATTTCTTACGGCTCCCGCAATCAAATTGATCCACGAATGGGGAAAAATGTTAAGCTGAATCGTTCACCCCGGTATATGGTACTGCCATTGTGGGCTCGATCGTCTAGTGGTTAAACATATTGGCATCGCAGGTTAAGATCGCGGGTCCAAGCCCGGCAGGCCTACCCATGTCCACCCCTCAACCCAGGGTGTAATAACTTGGTTAGGCTAAGCCGAACAGGAGAAGAGGAATTGTAACCCTGTTCGTCTATAAGTGGTCGCTCTTACAAGGCCTTGGACAGGGTGATCCACTCTAAGAAGTGGCTATAAAAATAAAAAATCTGCACGAGTGATCTGCCTCGTGACTAAGCTGTATTCTATGTTTACCTCTCTCGTAGGATAAAAGTGAAATCCTCATATCCACAATACTCAATAAATACAAAAGCTCTACCTGCTTTATCCTTACAAGGAATAAATCACCAAGAAAATACAAAACTTAATTTTAATTAACAAAATCAAAGCACCTCTAATAATAATACTGTTAATAAGAACACGAAATATAAAATTAGTAAGACAGGAACGCATCCTTTAGGCCTTCATTTGTTTTGAAATGCTTTAAAACTGAACGAAAATGTGCAGAAAATTTGATGAAAAATTTGCAAATTTTTTAAAATTTGTAAACTTTGAAAACTTGCGAAACAGAAACAAGTGTTCGGATCCAACATGTATCCATATCTTGAATATAAAAGTGACATCGACGGAATGAGAAGAGTAACGGCGAAAAGTCTTGAAACATGGGACGAGACGAGTTAAAAACACCCATAAGTGCGCAAAATCTTTTTTTGAGACAATTTCGAATAGAGAGTTTGCAAAAATTTTGTCGAATATGATTGTCGATTAATTTTTTGCCAAAAACAAGAAACCAAAAGGTACGGGCTTTTGTTCAAATACTACTGTATTAACTAACTTATTTCTGCTTCAAATTTGGCAAAAATACAGTGCCTAATAAACACCATAAAACAACAGTTCCAGGATACAGAATTCACAGGAAATATATAAAAATAAATATTTGTGTAATATCAACTTTGGGGAAAGAAAATGCATGCAGCTAGATATATACAATGAAAGAAAAAATAATTTGGTCAAAAATATTTATATGAAAAGTTATAAATAGGGAAGATTTTGTTAGGAATTGAATCCGTTTTATCAGAGTGTAAGTGAAAACACACGAATGAGAGAAAGCATACATTCTGTGGAATTAGGAGATGTGTGGAAATTTAAACTGAAAAAAATTGTTTTTAGTTTTAGAAAATAATATTCCTTTTTATGAAAATTTGAAGCACCAGTAACAATACGAGGAAAGGTACAAAATCAAGTATAAAAATTGGCACATGGAAATACCCTTCAGAATACAATGAAGAGGATGCTTGTCTGAATCGTCCTAGGTAATAATTTGGAAATGTTTGATTCTCCTGTCTGGAGCTGGGCAAAATCGAATCACTTGGAATTTGATTATTTTTTTCTTCAAATCACTCCTTCTTTGTAGATAACAAATATCCCATTTTTACTATTATAACTTGTTCTCATTGTGAAAATAAAGAAATTTATAGGGCATGGTGCATTTTCAACTTGCACCAAGAGCAACAATTCTCATGTTTTAACGACGAAATAAAATCGATTTTGGTCAAATTTGACCAAAATCGACTGCATTTCGTCGCTAAAAATGAAAATCCTTGTCCATTCAATATGTATTTGTTCCTATGAGCGATTCACGATTGATTCGAATAAATTATGCTTCGAATTGATTCGAATTGCCCAGCCCTATCTGGAGGTTACACTTTTTCTTTACCCTTGGTATATCAAGCTCTCGGACAGAAGTACAGACGAATTGGTAATTATTCATGCAGAAATTATACTACGTAAAGTTTGACACATATCAATATATTTTAAAACATTATTCGGATATTCAAAGTTTTCGGTCAAATTAGTGAAAGTTGAAAAAAAATCTATCAATTACTTAAAAGCAGTTTATATGAAAGGTGGAGCACCAGTAAAATAACAAGTTATCAAAAAGTTTTATCCTTTTAGGTGAACAGAATCGCTTATCAACAAATTTTTGGCGAAATAAAACTAAATTTGATCGTTTTCTGTTGTCACGAGGCAAAATCATGATTTATGTCGAATTTTACAGTGTAAAATTTAGCATAAATCATGATAATGCTGCATGATAAAAAACTTTCGTATTTAAAACAAGTGAAACCACAAAAAAGCCATTCAAGATGATGGAAACAACAAAAGAAAGAAAGAAAACAGCCTAAATTAGTGGCGTATCATTAGTGCGTTCCGGTAGATTTCCCCCGCCTGCAAGGACTAAACTCGTTGGCGCCATCCCTGGTTGTACTGCCATCGAGTGGGTCATTGCCGCAGGATAGCTGGCCACTTCTCGTTGCTTGATAAGAAGACCTAAAAAAATATTTAGAGGTTATGTGATGAAACTGACGTTAGCTTCGAACCCCAGCAAATTATGGTTAATATCTATGAATGAGAAGAGGATTGAAAAACCAATACAAGCAGGGGTGCCTTTGGGTGAGGCACTGTAACCCAAAGCCCTTGGACATGTGCCACATTGACTCCACACTGGATGGAATAACATGAGGCAAGATAAATCCCCTAAGCAGTTGAAATTTTAAACATTGTTAATTGCGTGGGGTGAAATAAGATTAATTCATTTCGTCCCGAGGCTGTGGGTTACAGCGCCCAGGGGCATCCGACTTGTATTTCCTTTGAAACCTTTTTCAATCATATCTTTACCGATATATTGATAGCAGAACCTGCAGGACATATCCCTCCTAATTTTTTGTATAAACTTTTAATTCTTTTTCACTCCAAAATGAGGACTTTTCGCAAAAAATGAAAACAATGAATGCAAGAATTACTGCGTAATTTTTTTTGGAGACAAAGCAAAAATACTGACAATGATAGTTTGGATGCCCCCACTAAGATCTGATACCTTCTAAGGCCACTGAACTGATACATCTATCCATAAAAATGATGAATTTTTTGAATTACCATAAGACAGTTACATGGATGTGGACAGATTGGCAACTCAGCTACTCGGTCACCCGAAGAAAATGGGTTCCATTAGAAGAAAATTTATCAGATGGGCAATATTTTAATGATAAATATGTGAACAAATGTCTGTTTTAGTATCTGGTGGTAACGAAACTGTACGAAACGTTTTAAAATCCTCACGGAAGTGGTTAAACATCTTGGTATTGCAGGTTGAAGATCTCGGGTTCGAGTCCCGACAGGTCAATGCCACCACTCAACCCAGGGTGTAATAACTTGGGTAGGGTAAGCGAAAAAGAAAAAGATCATATCTTTCCAGCAATTCTAACCCACTCCATCCGTGAGTGGTCGCTCGTTGAGGGCCTTGGTCAGGGTGATCCACTTCAAGAAGTGATATTGATAGTCTCGGTGGAAATTGTTCAACAGCTTGGTTGCTATCAGGCACACAAAAGAGACGTAGCGACAGATATATCTAAAGATATTGGCCATTTGTCAAATTTTTTTGTTTGAGTGTCAGAGTAGCCTGCAACTGCAGCTCAAAATGCTTCAGTGGGTTCAAATATATTAATATGATGCCCACGAAATCATTTTTAATCAAACGCATTCAAAAAATACAAGTGAAATATTTTAAAATATTGCACTTAGGAAAAATTTTCTTCAGATTGTTGTACTTTCCTAGGTGGACAATTTTCCTAACGTGAACAAGAACAAACCTTGTCTCAATATTGAAATCTCCTTCAATATCTGATCCTGTCTCTCGTGTTGTCGTACGATGTCAGGGTTCAATAAGGGGTCACCACCTTCGACCCCTGGTCCCACTGCACCAGGATGTGGACGATCCGATCGCTGCACAAATTCTACAAAGCAAATAAGTTCGTTATTTATTTGCAGCTCAACAAATATATAAGTTGAGGCCCAAAAACTTTGACAACATTGGTCCAAGTGCATATCACTGCACGAGACCTATGAAAATGATGCTTTTTCATTTCTTAGCCTCCATGCAATTAACAACAGTGTTGATCAGTGGCGTATTTAGAACCTTAAAAGAGGGGGGGGTGCAAAATTTGAAAAAAAAGTGAAATCATACTTCATAATCGGCACCGCAGGCAAAAAATGTTCCTAAAAGATAGGGTTTTTATTGTATATCATCATAAAACAGTCAATAAGTAGTGGCAGAGGCGCAACATTATTTTAGAAAATTTGTTTTCAGGGCCTAAATACGCTCGTGGTGTTGATAGTTATATGCCTTTTTTGTCAGTTTGAAAATACAAAAAAAAATTATTATTTACGGAAAAATAACAGATTCATGTCAACAGAGTGTAAGGACCTTGTTTTCCTCTGGGTATCCAAAATGTTTGAGGCATTTTTTTCCGATTGACAGAAAAGTTTCAAAACCATCAACACTGCTATTTCATAGCAGTATTGATGATTTTGAACCATTTTTTCGGTTTGCTTGTTACCGGACAGCCAATCTTCTAGCCACAGGTATATCATGAAATATCGCCCATTTGGGAAATTTTTTTCGGATGAAACCCATTTTTATTGGGTGTCTACATATCAGAGTCATTCTGTCAGTCATATATGTCAACCTGCTTAGAAGGAAAAATATAATTAGAATCGATGACAAAACACAATAACCAACAGACTCATACACTAGCCATCATACTAGGTACGTAAACTCGTGGGCTGATATTTTTTTTAATGAATGATTCTGTGTCAAAGCCTTCATGAGAATTTTTATTGATACTTGCTCAAGTAACACTAGAAGGAACCAACTAACAGAAACTTTAGTGGCAAGGAGCTTTTTTGAAATGTAGCAACTAGCAACTGCACTAAATCATTGGAATAAAGTGAAATGAGTGCTATCTGCCCTGGGTGATAGAAACACCTCCACCACTATTGTTCTCTTTCACTTGTCTCTTTCGACATGCACAAAATGCTTTAGGGCAATTCTAATAACCGCATCGTTTAGAGTGCAGTTGCTGGTACTACATCTTTTAGTAGCTCTTTGCTATTAAGTGGCCGTTAGTTGGTTCATTTTAGGCACTGCTTCCTCCCTTGCTCAGAGTGAATTTTGATAAAAAAAATAATTACCAAGTTTCCTATCTGAAATTTCACCTAATCAATATACTATGTAAAATAGGTGAATGAGATTTCAAGGATTTCTTTGGAATTTCAGGATGTCCTTGATAGAGGCTATGACCCAATGAAAGCTTACAAATATACTTCTTATTTTTTGGAAAGAGATCCTGTTGAAATAATTGAGTTGAATTATAACTAGGTACTTACAACGATTTAGGTGTTTAATATGTATTACAATTTAATAAATATACGATACAGTGATTTCCATCTTCAAATCTAATAAAAAGTCTTGAATGCAGCCTCATGGTGATTACCTAGGTAAGTTATTTTTATACAAAGTTCTACTTAGTTTTGTAAGTGAAACTAGGATACCTAGCATTACTTTGTAAGGTGAATCATGATACTTTACCTGAAACAACACTGGGTTTTCATCACTATTTCCTACACAGGTAATAAAGGAGATTATTAAGAAATCACAAATCATTACCAAAGTGTATTGATACTGACGTAGACGAATGATTAAGACAAAAAAAATACAGGCCCACTCATGGCTAGTAACACCTCATTATAAATTTAATTAAGGTATCTCACCTGTCAGAACCCAAAATTAACCAATTTTCAATCATATTTCTGAGTTGTTGGTGTCAGTCACTCAAAAAATATCGCCCATGCTGATGCTTACTCATATAGTGACATAGATAAATAACTCTGCCTACTCACTTATCATACTCGTTCAGGATATTAAATAAAGTATCTCATTAGTGGTCATAATTAACGAATATCCAATCATATTTCTGATTTGTCGGATTCAGTCACACAAAAATTCTTGTCAAAGCAAACGCCTACTCCTATAGTGAAATTTATAGGTTAATAAGCCAAATACAACAGCCTGCTCACTTATGACACCTCATCAGAAATTTAATTCCACCAAGTAAGTGCTCTGGCATAATTCAGTATAGAGCTGGGCGACATGGGGTATTTTTAGTACCGGTATACCGCCATCACAATACCGATATTGCCAGTACATTACGCTATTATTTGCCCAAAAAGGATCCTAGGTAATCAAAAAAGCATGCCATGCCTCTTAAGTGATATTAGACTTTTTTTAATAAACGAACGGGTCACACCTAAAATGGATAATCACCAGGGCCAAATGAGATATTGTGCTTACACTTTTCACCACAAGCCGCAAATACCGGCTTAGCGACACACCTGCATTGCGATCAGTGACAAGGCACTGGATTTTAGAACGTAAGATCCCGGTATTCACCGTCTCACCGGTATGTCGCCCAGCTCTAGTTCAATAGCAGTTTTCTTACTAGAAGACAATAAAAAGCCAATCAAAAGCCAGCAATACCCAATCAGCCACGTGCAGTGCCTATACAGTGCATAGTTGCCACTCGGTAGATTCTGGATCAGATTCATAGAGCGCAACTGGTGAAAGCAAAAAGATGTACTATTGAAGACGCTTTGCTCTTCTATTCAGGAAAGCTTCATCAGGAAATGGTTAAAAAGATGAATCTTTTTTCTAATAGAAGAGCGAAGTGTCTGCAAAAAACATTGTTTTTACTTTCACCAGTTGTGCTCTATAAATGGATTGAAGATTGTCATGCATGAGCCACAGATGGACCGTGTCTTGGTGACATGATCCATCAGTGTCCCATAATCGACAAAACAATTTCAATTACATACTTCTAATAATCGAAGTCAAGACGACACAAAGAAATCTCATCAAGGTCAATGCTCAATCATAGTGACACAGACAGATGATTAAAAAGCAATAAAACACTAGTTGTTCACATCAACGTCCTAAACTGATCATAAATTGAATCTTTAAGGTTGTCAAGCATGAGCCACAGATAGCCCGTGCTTGGTTGCTCGATCCATCAGTATCCAATACTAACTCATGTTCGAGTCCCTACGAGACCGGCTTTTCAATCCATGCCCACCAGTTAAGCCAGGGTGTGATAACTTGGGTAGGCTAAGCCGAACTGGAGAGATCATATTTTCCAACAACACTAAATCTGTCCGTCTATAAGTGGCCGCCGGTACAGGGCCTTGGTCAGGGTGATGAAAAAAGACCAATGCCCATTTATAGTGATATAGATTCAGATGATTAAGACAACATTACTAACACGAGTCACAGCAAATCATCAACTTAAATTAACTCCTACGAAACTATCTATCAAAGGGCAATACTTAACAAATCAATTTTATTTGAAAATATCTAACTGGATTATTTTGATTCAGTCATACAAGGAAGCCATCTATTAACATAGATGAGTTTCCACTTTGCACGAGGCACAATGATGCGATATATCAGTGACACATACTTTATAAATCAATGACTGAGAAGGAATAACACCAACTACCACTCATACAAATTATGCAACAAATGATTCACAAATCAGAATAGAAGGACTATTTAGGTCAAATTAACATCATACTGGTACAATGCCAACTAATACGAACGAAAGAAATTGAGCTTTTAACAAAAATCCCTTAAAGTCATGAAAACAAATGTTCAAGAGTCTTCTACACACAAATGTCAAATATATTTCTGTAACATTTCGTTTGACCAAGGTCAGACTTCCCAAGCATTTGTTGAAAATGCTTGTCTGAGGAAGTTTGACCTTGGTCAGACGAAACGTTACAGAAATAAATTTATGTATGTGTGTAGATAAACCTCTTGAACCTCCCGTATAATACTTTATTCTCTTTCTATAGCATTCTTACATAAAGCATAAGGGTCCATTTACACACAGGTATTTTTTTATTTTTATTTTATAGCCCCTTCTAAGAGTGGATCACCCTGTCCAAGGCCCTGTAACAGCGGTCACTTATAGACAGACAGGGTTACAATTGCCGGAAAGATATAATCTTTTCCTGTTCGGCTTCGCTTACCCAAGTTATTACACGCCAGGTTGGTGGGCATAATATCAAAACCTGTCGTTTTCATTACTTAGAAGGCTTAAAGCCACCGACCCTGCTAGTCACTTGTGTCCCCTGTTTCGTAAGTAGCATTGTTCAAGGAGGCAGAATTTCGTTTTTTGTGTCCGAAATGTTATTTTCTTCGGATGTACACAAAAGCTTCAAAACCATCAATACTCATATTTCATAATAGTATTGATTATTTTGAACGTTTTTGTACATTTTTGCTGCTGTCAGACAATCAGAAAAAGACATTTAAATATTCTAGCCTCAAATATAGCATGGAATATTCTCCATTTGCCAAATTTTGTTTTGGTGGAACCCATTTCTCCGGGTGTCTGAGTAGCAGAGTAACTCACATTCTGCCGATCTGACACTGCTGATAATTTTAAATTAAAGGGCAACAAAGATCAACTCCTGAATGAAGAAAGTCAACTCTAAGACAGAAAGCATCAATCTTTGTCATATAACTTGTCAGTTTTTTTGACGCTTTTGATTCAGCTAATAGTGGATTTCAATAAATAAATACCTGTTCTGGAGTCCAAAGGACCTGTTTCTGGTCTCGATTCCACTTTACTTGGGTCGAGCACTGCAGTTGTTCTTCGATATTGGACAAAGTCTGTGGTTTCAGGGACTGGAGAGTCTCTGGAATGCTTCTCTTGCCTGGAAATGATAAGTTTTTTTTTACTAAACTTCACTCAGAACAAGGCCACAGAAGACAAATCATACTTGAAAATTGTCCTGAAGCCATAAAAGTGCAAAGAGTCACATGAAATGCAGGGACAGCAACTAAAATATGACCAAGAGCTGTGAATAGCAGCGAGAATGATGTTGTATTCTTCGGGTAAATTCAATTTGCACACAGTATATTTTTAGAAAAAAAAAGGCTTCATGATCATCACGCAAAATGAAATGTGAACACAGACCATGAATGCATTGTTGAGGAATTAAAAACAAACATATATAACATATAAAAATATTTTCTTATTCCACAGAAACATAAGTTTATTGTGAGCTTTCGTTAGAACATAGTCTAATTTCTGCAGACAAGATTAAAGCGAATTTGATTTGTGATATTTTTTTGATTCAATTTTTCCAGCGAATTGTGGAAGTTAATGGTCAAAAAAACATAGTTTTAGAGAATTTTCTCAATAACTATCTTTTTTTCAAAAATATGAACTTTTACGATTCCTTTGATTCTGTATCGCTGGAATAACTAAATAAAATAAATATCACCAATCAAATATTTTGGACAGTCTCAGACGGAAGCAACTTTCTTTGGCCATCCGAACAGCAGAGAAACTGACAATCTGTCTAGTACATACGAATGAAAAAAAATTGTATACCTGTACTTGGCTCGATCTGTTGTGGCATGTATGCCTGAGGAAGGCCGGTTCTTTATTGTCCCTCGTACATTTGTATTATTATTACTATTCGCTTGTCTCGTTATTTCCTTTTTTTGCTTGTTACGAACAGCAGGTACAGCTGGTGATTTTGGTCTTTGTCGTTCTTGAATGCGGTTTCGTGCGAGCGAGTCATCTATCGCGTGCCGTTCTTCACGTTCTTTCCGCAACAATGCTTCTCTTCGTTGTTGGCCCGTTGTGTATCTCTGTGACGCTGGAACGAAATTTTTATTTTTTTGTCCGACCCCCCACTTTGGACGCTTTCCATCTTTCTTTGGTTGCGGTTGATCGCCTGCCACATTCCGTGAATGCTGGTCATATTGACGATCCAGATCTCTTTCAAAGTTCTGTAATCGTGTGTTTTTACCTCGTTTGTCCCGTGTTTTCTTCTCACAGTTGTTGCGATTCCTCTGCGGGAGTTGCATGTATTCTGTCATGTCATCGCTTTCATATCCGTCATGTAAACGAAGTCGTTGTGCATCAGTGATTCTTCGACTAGAAGGATGCGAATCAACGACTCTCTCATTTCCACGTCGTGCCTCAGTGATTCTCTCCTCTGTCTGAACACCTGATTCAACCATTTCTCCTTGTTTCAGCTGATTTAACGATATTTCAAATTGGACTGGACCTTTGTCAGTCTGAGCAGTCACAGCCATTGGAGCATGACCATCACCGAAGGTAACAACCTGCCTAGGGGATACAGACTCCGTAGCAAATCTCTCAGTGGAAAGATGAAAATTTGTTAACGATGATGTTGCCAGAGATGCGAGAGACGTCTGAGCGAGCGGTCGTTCTTTGAATTTCCGAGTAGTTTCCAATGTCAGCTGATGAGCTCGTTCTAATCTTGAAGTGTCGTGGCCTTTATTCCGCAACAACTGCTCACGTTTCGATAATTTATCTCTCAATGCACTTTCTTGCGCATCCTTCATCTGTTGATAAAGTTCTCTTGTTTTCTGTTCTCTCATATTCTCCTGTACCTGATGACGTTGTTTCTCGATCTCCGTTTGTTGCGCGAGCATGTCATGTTCTGCTGCTAATCGGTGGTCTTCCTCAATCTCAAGTTGACGTCGCAAATTCTCTTCCTCCTCTTTTTTTACGCCTTCGTTCTTCAACTTGAGCCTCTATCGCCCTCCTGTGCTCCTCTTGCTTTTGTCGTTTGACCTCCAAAGCTTCGATCTGTGCGGGGTCGAGCAGAGAGGTCATGGTTCGTAGGTAAGTGCTACGCTGAGGTGCAGAATTCGTGGCACCGTTCATTTGAGCACCGGAGCCAAAATCTCTACTACCAGACAATTCTTTTGAATTTGAAACGACATTCGGGCCAAGGGACAATGGGTTACCAAAACTTGGCATCGGAGCTGTATTTATGGGCACGCTCACTGTTTGGGTGTTATTCGTAACAGGTTGGCTTTGGGATGTGCTCACCTCTGCGTTTTGTTGTGCAGTTCCTTGTGGTGGAAATTCTAGGCTGTTTCGTGCCTCACTATGCCTCGGTGAAAGCTTCGTTGGAAGCATTGTATCGAAATGTTTGGACCACGACTCATCTTCTTCTGCCTTCAAGCGAGCGTTTCGCTCTGCAACCTTTTTCTCTCGTTGTTCGACTCGCTGTTTATCCAACTCTTCGCGCCATCGACGTTGTTCTTCTCGTTTCCTAGCGCTGAATGCATGCTCTCTCGGCGCTGCCTCCCCTAGGAAAAATGACGAACGAATCGCAGCTGGTAATCCTTCTTGTGACTGCCGACCAGAACTGGAATCCGGTTTCACGGAAACATTGGCTCCGTTCGTTAAATCAGAATTCTCCCTCGAATTACCACGGTTTTCATCTTTTTCATCCTTGATAGAATTAGTCTTGCCTTTTTCAGCATTTTTCTTTGCTTTCTCATTTTTATTCTTTCCTTTCTCTTCATCCTTTCCTGCATTCTTCAGTAAATTCATGATATTTTCATCTTCATTTTCTTTCCCACTCCCAGAACTCTTCCCAGATCCAGGTCTGCTTCCACTTTTCTTTTCTTCCTGCTTTTCAGCGTTTCCCTCACCATTTTCATCTTTCGCTGTGTTTTCTGTTTCCTCCTTCCCATCTTCTTCCTTATTTTCCAGTACATTCGTAACATCAATATCATTTTTACTTTTCACCAAACTAAGAATAGTGTTCAGTTGACCTTGAGTCAAGGTCACATATTTTGTATTGACCTCAGGTACTTCGTTGACCTCTTGACCCTTACTTCCCGCTTTTGTCCTTCTGTTACCTGGTCGAACCTCAGGCTTCGGCTTTCCAGTCGTTTTCTTTGTTTGAGGCTTATTAGTCGTGTCTGGTTGTTCTTTATTGTTTTCATTTGCCTCTTTCACTGGTTGCTTCTTACCACTCGGAACTGGAATTTAAGAAAATGTAATTAGAACAAGTTGCATGTCATAGTAATACTGGAGAAGGCCATCCTGAGCAACCAAGTAACGGCCACTTGATGGCAGAAAGCTACTTCGAAAGTGGTAGATGAGTTTACCATCGCCAGGGAAGATACCACTAACTGCACTTCGCCATGGCGGTTCTGTTTGGGATGTTATCAGTGCAGAGTGCAGTTGCTAGTACTACATCTTTTAGTAGCTTTTTGCAAATAAATGGTCGTTAGTTAGTTACTTTTGGACACTGCTTCGGCCTTGCTCAATAGTAAATTTCAATAAAGACAAAACTTGTCTTGTCTAGATATGGGGCAGGTTGGCAGAATTCCAGCTGATCTGTTACTCAGACATCAGAAGAAAATATTTCACAATAAATCTTCAGCTAGAAGATGAAAAATGAAAATGTTTTTGAGTGACTGGTACCGGTAGTATTATATGTGGGCACAGTGGCTTAGTGGTTAAACATGTTGGCATCGCAGGTTGAATATCTCAGGTTTGAGTTCAGCCTACTTATCCATGCCCAACACTCAACCCAGGTAATAACTTATGTGGACTAAGCCGAACAAGAAAAGATCATATCTTTCCAGCAATTTTAACCCTGTCCGTCCGCTAGCACAGGGCCTTGGGCAGGGTGAGACAGTGGCTATAAAAAAAATCAAAAGTGTTGAAAAAGGTTTGGAATCATCAATATAGCAGTGTTGATGGTTTTGAAGCTTTTTTTTTCATCCGATGAAAATAACAAATTTGACCAAAATCAAATGCACTTCGCTGTTAAAAATCAAAATCTTATTCCATTTAACAAGTTTTTGTTCCTATGATTCACTATTGATCTGAATAATTTGTGCTTCAAATCGATTCTAATCATCGAATCGAATTTCCCTGCCCTAGTAATGTGTATGAACCTCTTGCATCCTTTGGTCTTGTGTTTGTAGTTGATGCTGGTTTTGTTTCCTGCGTCTTTAAATCATCTTTTTTCAAAGTCGCAGTGTTCCTTGAATGATTATTCCCATTTCTAGAGTTCACTGTCACTCCTGTACGTCCACGGATTGGATATCGGCCATATTTACTCCTCGTTTTGTCTTTGTAACTTCGTCCCAAGTTTTCAGAGTTTAAGAATATTCCGGCAGAAGATTTGCCATTCACAGTGCGTGTTTGTACGATTAATCCGCTACCGATGTCCATATTTATAACTAAATATACTGGATAAAAAATAAATGCATATATTATAGAATTTCAATAAAAATTGTTGATCATTAATAAAGTTTTGACCAAGCATGGCCACATATGGATAGTGGAGTGCGTCTACAACGAGCAGTCAATCCGTGGTTCACGCTTCACCAAGCACTAGCTGAATGCCAACTGCTCAGACACCGGGAGGAAATGGGTTCGACCAGAAGTAAATACAGCAAATGAACACGAATTCATGATATACCGGTGGCAAGAAGATTGAAATCCTTTTTGTTTTGGGGTGTCTGAGAGTAGTTAAACTGTACAAAAAGGTTCAAAATCATCAATACTGCTATGAAATAGCAGTGTTGATGATTTTGAAGCCTTTTGGTCACTCAAAGATAGTAGTGAAGGCCATATAATAAGCAAATTGGAAAAACCTTACAATAGTCAAACAAACATAACATCAATTTCAAAAATAAAATGAAAATTTAAATAATAAGAATAATAATAAGTGCCAGTAAGGCAATGAAGTAATAACACCCAAAGGCAAGTGATTTTTATAAAATTTTTAGAATCATCACAGCAATAAATTTGCAAATAGACGAAAATGACGAAGAAAAATTAGAGCACGCTAGGAATAGTATTCTCTCCGATCGCCACTCTTCGATTCAGTGATACATGGATTGCTTGATTAGTCGTTTTAATAAAAATATAAGTAGATTTGATTTTGATCTGTGGCTCCGGCTCGTCAAATTAAACACATTGATTGGCTACTTACGTTATGATAGATCAGTCTGGTGAAATTCAACCTACCCTGCTACCAAGACACTCGAAAAAAAAAATTGGAAGGAAATTTAGCAAAATATTTTAGTGTATATATGTGACAAGAAGATTAAAATGTCTCTTTTGAGTTTCTGGTTGAAACAAAACTGTAGAATAAGATTCAAAATCATCAATGCTGCCAAGAAATAGCAGTGTTGGTAGTTTTGAAACTCATTCGATCATCCGAAGAAAATAACACAAACATTTCAGATACTCGAAGAAAGCCAAGATCTGTCACCACGAGGTAGAGCCTCATTTTATAACAGTATAAAGTTACTTCTATGCCCTGAAATTACAAATGCATGTTGAACAACATACCATTAAGCAAAAATTTGAAGTGAATAAGGGAATACAAAATATATGTACATTATATTCAGGCAGAGACAGGCAGTAGGACAGGCAGTAGGGTTTAGCAGGGCCCATAATAAGGGTTGCCGCTTTAATATATATATGTCATCGAATCACATCATTTTGAATATTATGCTATTTCACAAATTCATGATTTTTTGTTATTTTTTATGTCGCTCATCTGAGCGAATCACCCTGATCGAAGTCCTGAACAAGCAGCAACTTATTGTTCAGAACCGTATCGCATGAGATCGATAACGAAAACATATTTTATTTCGCCAAATAAATATATTCAATAGATTCGGATATTCACTTCTGTGATTCCACAAAAATTTTATAGAATTTGTTTAAATTTTGCATTTATTTTAGGGCTTTTAACTAATATATTAATAAAAATGTTGACCATTCATCAAATTTTTTCCATAAATTCCAAAAATTGAATTATATCCAAAAGATTTGGTTCAAAATATTTATTCGAATAAAAGGATCAAAGTAATCTTGCAAAGGTATTGCGATATTTAATCAAAATGCACAAATTTGCTCTTCAGCACAAGAACACCAAGCTCTACCAAATTTTTTACACACCTTTATTTTTAATATTATATACATATTTATATATTGGGTGCGACTCTCACCTTGGTAAGTATCATTGAACATTTCAAATTAAAATACTGTGAATTAAAAATGCAAAAATGAAATTGATTACCGGCATATATATTTTTATATATTATTTTACATATATTTAGAATAACAAAAAAAATGTGTTCAACATAAGGAGGTCCAAAATCATTAGAATTTTAGAACACATTCGATGTATTCTTGATTTTAGATATGTTTCAGAAAAGAAGGAAATCAAAATGTCATTTTTAATGCCTATTTCCAGACAGAATCAAAAGAAAATTATGTAAATCAAATCAAATTTTTTTGAATTTCGCAATACAAATTTTTCTCTAAATAAATTAGAATATTTTTTTGCAGAATGTATTCGAAATAGTACAAATCTTCAGTTTTGGCCACCCCTGATTGAATATAATATAATAAAACTTTGAGACTAGGCGAAAGCACAGTAGATTGAAATGGTGCTTGAGGAGTGTGCAAAAATATTATCAAATGCACCTTATTATTGAAGAAATTCAAAAACCTCTCATTCTCTTGCCTAATTTATGTAGATTTATTTCATTGAGTACGGACCAGGGTTGTCCAGACAGGTAGAATCCCAGCTACTCAGGCACCCGAATAAAATTTAGCAAATGCGCAGTTCATAATATAACTCTGGTTAGAAAATTTAAATGCCCTGTTTTGAGTGTGTGGCAACAACCAAACTGTATAGAAAGGTTCAAAGGCATCAATACTGGTATGAAATAGTAGTGTTGATGGTTTTGGAGCTTCCCATTCATCTGAAGAAAATGATATGAACAATTTCTGTCATCGTGGGCAACGGTAGTCCTTATAGTTTAGTTGAACGCTATTTAAAATATTAACTACCGGCACATAGAATTATGTTTTCAATATTTTAGATAAAAACGGAGTTGCAGATATTTTACAGCAAAGTCATGATTTTACGTCGTAAAATTTGACATATATCATGATTTCGCTGCAAAATGAACCCTTATAAGAATATTTAAAGAAAAAATAAATTACTTTTGATTTGAAAATCTAGGGTTGAATATCCAGGCTCGTTAATCCATGCCCACCATTCCACCCAGGGCATAATAACTTATGTATGTCGAAATAGAAAGATCATATTAGCGTCGCAGGTTGAAGATCATGGGTTAGAATTCTGGCGAGTCCGGCTCGTTAATCCAAGCCCACCATTCAACCCAGGTAGATGAAAAGATCGTATCTTTCGAACAATTCTACCCCTGTTCGTCTATAAGTGGCTGCCGGTACAGGGCATGGTCAAAAATTCCCTGGCATAGTCTGTTGTCCATACTAAACAAATTTTAATTTTAAACAATGAAAAGAAATTACAATATATAAACATGAAGCTATAATTCTACAAAAAAATATACAATTATTAAAAAAATATACATATATAATCAGACTACACCTCATGGAAAAGCATTTTAAATTCAACAACAATATTTCTGTTGGACAGACAGATACAAGGTTCTACATTACCCGATCAAACAGGAAAATAATATAATATACAATACGTTTTCATTCGTATTTAGTTTAATATTGAACATGAATTGCTAATCGACAGCTTGAAAATAGAATCTACGAGGAACTGAAATGATGGAGCACAAAGCAAATGAATAAACTTGAAAATATAAATAGGCAGAGTCATTCGGAACAAAAATATATTTGAATCAATACTGTATCTTGAATAATACAATAATATTCAAGATTGGACAAAGATTTATTATAGATTCAGGAACTTTAGAAAAAATTAAAAGAAAAGAAGTGCAAGGTTTGGTGCGTACCAAGAAAGAAATGGGTGTTGCTGGCGCAAAAAAAAAGGCTCGGATCAAAAATGACCCAGCATATGGCTCGAGTTAAGCATGTCCTTATTTGGATACAGGTATTTTGTTTTCCGATCATTGGGCTCATTCGGCAGCGTAATCTCAATACATAAATGCCAAATTTTATTGACGAAAAATTCAAAAGAAATCGCGACTTCATTGCAAAATATGGTCAAATATCCGCAATTTCGAAACATTATATTCATACAGGGAATTTTGAGTAACGTTTGAGCCAAACTATAAGGACGAATCTAGACAGAATTACAGCTTACATCGTTTGCCACAGTGCTTCGATGGAAGACTCTTCAGTTTCATTGTTTTAAAAAATTTATATATCGTTATTTCAAATCCGGAATTATATTTTGAGTACAGATCTCACTTGAACAGAGCGATCTATCAAAACACGGTTTATTCAGTAACCTATTTATCATTAAGTTTCGAATTCTTTATCCACCAGTTAGAGAATGATTTTAAATCAAAATTCTTTGTTCTGACATGCATGAACCACTGATGGACCGTGCTCGAACAGCGCGATCCACCAGTGACTCATACTCAACAAAACATGGCTTCTATAACAACACAATCTATTACTTACTAGTTGATGCAGAGATTTTATTTTGTCAAGCATGAGCCACAGATAAATCGTGCTTGAACGGCACAACCCATCAGTGGCCCATACTTAACAAAACATGGTTTCTATAACAACATATTTATCATGTTATGTTAAAACCACATTATGTACGAGTCGATGCAGAGATTTTATTTCGTCAAGCATGAGCCACAGATAAATCGTGCTTGAATGGTACAACCCATCAGTGGCCGATGCTCGACAAAATATGTGTTCTATATAACTTTTAAAAGTATTGACAAGAACCAATAATACTTTCACCTGCTCAATCTATCAATACTGGAAAGAAATTATGCAGAAATTATTGATTTTTTAATCTGCTGACTAGGGCCGTCCAAAATATTATATTCAATTTGTGATATTCAAATCATAAATTATTCGATTCCATGAAAACAACAAACAAGCCACATTGCTTTGTAAAACGCATGGATAAAGTGAAACAAACCTAGAAAAAACGCTGCGTACAGAAACGTTAATTACAGCTCTTAATCTTTCAAATTGCAAACTTTATTTTGTCAAGTATGAGCCACAAATGGACCGCGCCTCAGCGGCGCGATCCATCAGTGACCCATACTTGACAAAACACGTTGAAGCGAAATTTTTTCAACTGGTTTACAATCTACTCATGTTATTCACTATCTATATATCACCGTGAATTTTCACGAAATTCATAAGCTGTCATTGTTTGTCTATAACTTCTGATTCCAATATTTTATTCGATTCAGGAAATTTGATCGATTAGATTCTGAAACCCCAGAAAAAAGAAATAATTTTGGTCTCCCCTAATAGAATCGAATATTTCTTTTACAAATTGAATGAGAGGTATTTTGTATTTTAATAAACAGACAAGGACATATTTCTTGGTAATTGTTAAAAACATCAAAATTTACTTATTTTTTGGTAAAACAAACATTTTCAATTACGAGTTTCGAAGTGCAAGAGAAATGATATCGAATAATGAATTAAATCGCATCTTTGAAAGCCGTATTGATACCTTAAATAAATTTTGACTGCTCATGTTTAACAAAACTTGAAAACCATCAATACTGTTATTGAGACTAACAGAATACCAGATACTCAGACACCCGAAGAAATTATGTTTTATCAGAAGAAAATCAGCAAATGAGCGATATATTTTGATATATCCGTGGCTAGGACATTTAAATGTGTCCTGAGCATCTTGTAGCAACCAAACTGAATAAAAAAGATTCAAAACCATCAATACTGCTATGAAATAGCAGTGTTGATGGTTTAGAAGCTTTTTTGTCCTTTCGAAGAAAACAACACCAGCATTTCAGGAAACCGAACAAAAAAACAGAATTCCGCTACCCTGCTGCGATTGCAGTGTTGATGGTTATATCAAGGCCTTTCGTATAAGTTACTGAACATTGCTATATATATTATACACAAAGCATACTTTCTATTGAAAATATATATCTCTATGTGATATATTTAGAAATATTACGCAATAAATCAATTTTCTTCCAGTAGAAATAATTTTTTTTGAGTGTCTTAAAAGAACAGTATCTGAAATACCAACCCCGACCCCGACCTAGCACTCGATTCCGAGTCTTGCCAGCATCCTGTCTAATTTCTCCAACTTTGCGCTTCCTTCTTGCATCTGCTCATAAGTTAATTCTGCGTTTGTGATGTGGTGCCTGCAGGAAAAGATTGATAAGTGGGTTTAGACTCTGTGATCGTCACTGGGGTATTTATATGGACTTTGATTGCTCTGCTGGTGATATGCCAACTACGTTTAAACAATAACAACGTTTACACATCACCGGTAAGGCAATTAAGTTCTCTATAAGATGACTTAGTTTGAACGATATATAAAAATCAAAAATCTAAAACAATAAGGCGTGATCAAAATTAGTTGTTTAGTAATTTGAAGGAAATCGAATAATTTTTTACAAATTGAATAGTGAGTATTTCATTCATTAATGAAAAAATTTTCATGCGTCAAAATTTAGCAAACAATCAGTACCGGAGTGGACAATTTGAATTCTTTTGATTTCAAATTCCAACTTTGAGATGACTGAACTTGCTTGTTATTGCTTCAACAGACAACCGTGTCTTAGAGGCGCAATCCATCACCATAGATATTTAATTTATTTGTCATATTTAAGCGGTAGCACGACAAACATTTTACTTACAGAGAATGAGATTTTTTAAACTTTGCCTAAAACTAATCTCATTTTCCGATTATTCCCAAATTGATTTATTTTGCTGTGAAATCATGGTATATGCCAATGTTTAACGTTGTAAAATTTGACATATATCATGATTTGACAACAAATATGTATAAATATCAGTAATTTAGTTTACCTGGAAAGTTGAAAAATTATTATCTTTATATATATACAACCCTACCCACCTTATATCATCTATAGGAGGAATTGAATCAGTTTCCTCTCGACATTGCAGAGAGAATGCTTCCTCTGTGACCAGCTCAACAAATTCGTCAGAGTCGACCATCGAATCGAGCTCAATCGACATATATTCCACGCAATGATCTTCGAGGTTCGGCAGTTTAAATGTCTTCGAGTACCGGTACATCCCTACAACGTTCATATCATCAAGATGTTGTGAAAGTACGTTGCCGCACAGTCGTTTCAAGCCCGGTAGCAGCATCATATCGGCGACCGGTAGTACGTCAAGTGCCTCGTTTAGTGACCGCACCTCGCACATACCTGAGTATATATAAATAACGATGTTTTTGAAGATTTCGGGTGTTATTTGACGAAGTTTAATGCTGGGCGTCGAAGTTGACATGTTCGGAGCGTTCTCGTGAAAATGATCAGTCAAGAGCGCTTTGAAATAATCACTTCGACCACATAAGAAGACCCTGTGGCACTTGAATAGATTTCCGTCAACGTCAATAAAAACGTCTGGGTAAAATGTTGGCCCTTCCTCAAAATCACGGAATGGAAGGACCCCGGCATCGACCCAGCTACGTAGATGGTTCGGCAGTGATGACTCGGCGAGATATCGCAAATCTGTTGCTAAGCGAGCAAAACTTTGTTCACTTTCAATCGACATGATTTTGACTTTTGCACTCATGCTCGGTTTCAAACGAAAGAGCTTGGTCATTCTTGAATCAGAGGATTCAATTTCATCTGTCAATTGCCTCAAGTCACAGTAATGAGCAAGTCGCTTAACATCTTCGACAATTTCTCGTTTTATATCGACTCTTTCAAGGTATAAGAACTGTAGAACTGCATGAAACGCATCCAATGTTACTCTTTCGTGTTTGATCACAATAGATGATCGATTTTTCCAGCGTGTTGAAAAGGCTTCGGCAAAGAACTGTGACCGAGCTGCAAGAACACAACGATGAGCATTAATTTCAGCACCGTGGATAATAAATGAAATATCTTTACACGACTTTTCCTCCTCTAACATGTGACGTAACATTTCATAATGTCTATCACGTCTTTTGCCGGTAGAATGAATTTGCTTCCAGTTTCTCAACAGATTCCGTATATCATTCGTCAATGCACCATAAAGACATCTCTCACCATCAAACGTACTAGCTTCACACTTCGACCCATTCTGTAATAAATATTCCACAATATCTCTGTGTCCACACAAGCAAGCGTAATATAGCGGTGTGCTGTCCCATTCATCACGGATGTTTAAATCAACGTCTTTGACTTCTACGACATGTTTTACTTCGCTTAAGTTCCCTTCTTTGCAATACCGGAATAACAATCTTTGCCCTGACATTCTGCTGATGTTTTAAATCCATGCAAATCAAGTATTTATAACAGCAGATAGTCTGTGGACTAAGTTGTATATTTGCTTCCTTTGCTTCCTAACCTCTCAGTCTTGATTAACTTTTACTTAAACTATCAAATAAGTCTAACAATAAGACTGTGAACAGGAGACAGAGATAAACAAAGCCTTTTCAAGAAATGGAAGATAGTTTTATCATCGCCCAGGGCAGGTATTGCTCACCAGGGTGACAAAACCATGTATTTTTTTTTTTGGGGGGGGGGGGGGGGCTTAAAAATATGCATAGCAGAATTGGTAGATTTGAACCGTTTTCTACAGCTTGGTTGCTACTAGAATCTCAAAAAGACATTTTTGCCTTCCAGGGCAGATACCACTCACTGCACTTTACCATGATGGTTCAGGTCAGATTGCTTTCATTTAGAGTGCAGTTGGTACTACATCTACATTAATGTATTTCAAGCTAAAAATTTCAAATAGGGTATCATGAAGGCCTTCTTTAAGGAAAATATCATTTACCGTATTTCGCGGCGGATAAGTCGCTACTTTTTTGCAAAAGTTTTCTTTCTGAGACTTTTACATTGCTGCGACCAATTTATTGTTTTTTCCCGATCCACAGCGAATTGTGGAGCGTTTCATATTAGGTATATAAAAGTTATTTATAGATGACGCGGCCAGCGCATGTACTTTCAAGATATGTCAAATTGTAGAGAGATTTGAATTAAATTGATAATAGACTGCACCCAAATTTACCGTGTATGCTCGATCTTTTTGCTTGCAGACATTAGTGAATTTTCATTGGTACATACATGTCATACATCGTCATACGTGCGATTTAATTTGATGACGATCCGATCATGTGTGATCATCAATCGGAACGGCCAGTATTATATCATTCATTGCAAAACGGCGCGAAAGGGAATGTATGTAGTTCGCAATCGACGCCAGCCTCTAAATTGACGAAACAAGGAATTTAAACTTAGCAAGTTCGAGAATTACTTTGACGTTTTGACAATGACGCAATCGACGCCAGCCTCTAAATTAACGAAACAAGGAATTTAAACTTAGCAAGTTGACCAGAATTACTTTGACGTTTTGACGATGACGCAATCGACACCAGCCTTTAAATTAACGAAACAAGGAAAAATCTACAATTGTGACATCGAAATATAAATATATATAAGTTGAAACTAGTTAAGTCAGTTATCAGTGAGAATAAGTGCTTTTGAGAATAAACTCAGTGAACTAAGTATACTAGATAAACTAGACACTTTACCTAAAATTGTCAACACTATACTAGATTCTCATACATTGCCAATAACTTTCTAAGAAGTTCTTTAAGCAAACTACCGGTAACAAAAATCCCAATTGAATATCTAAAAATTCAAATCCACCGACTGACAGACTAAAAGAAAACACCTCCACTTATATGCAGTTAATGTTTGAAAATAAAACCAATGACTCAAACATTGACTGCAGTGACTCAACAGCACCTCATAACTTAGTGACCTTAACACATTTAATCTGTCACGCACAACAACGCAACATAGAAATCCGATTCATACTATGACGGTGATGGTGTCAGCATTAGTAATGAACCTCCATAAGATATATTTGGTCACAAATAACATCGATACCCGAGTGCTTTAATATGTGTCATCAGTTTTTATATACTGAATTTACTGAATCTGACAGAATTTTGTTATTCTTCTGGTTGGGATGGTCAGCAAGCTTCAAAATCATCAACACTGCTATTCCATAGCAGCATTGATGATTATGAACCTTTCTGCACAGTTTGAATGTCCCAAGACAATAACGAAACACGGTAACAGACAAAAGATGGTAAAATTTATCCCATTTGTAGAATTTTCTTCATGAAAACTAATTTTCTTTGAATGTCTGAATAGCATAGTAGCTGACATTTTCAGTCAAAAGATTAATAAATAGAGGAAGTATTCATTTTTATCCCGTGGAAGGAGAACGCTGAGAAAGCGATCTAACCATGTGGCAAACCACGACCTCTCATGTATACACCAGTTCTGAATCGTATGAAGGTTTTTGGCATATTTTTCATTTTACCTGTACATGAACCTGGTTGGTTGAAGGAAGTCAGTCAGTCGCTTACGTGAACCACTGTGCACGGGGCAGGTGTCCAGCAGACCTCTCGAATATAAAATTTTATCCAATTATTTCAAAGCATTGAGTTTTCGCTTCGAGCAACGTAGCTCGGATAGTCCTAATCTATGTTAGAATTCGATATGATTAAGCTGTATTCTCATCTTTCCTCTCCCACACACTGCACAGTAAAAATTTCATTTCGTTCAACGACAAAAGTGATGTATTATAAAAGAATCTGATATTTCAACCCCAAAGACAAAAATTCTTATTAAAATTCATACCATTGGAAAGTTCGTTTTGCCAAGCATGGTCCACACATGGGTCATGCTTCCCTGACACAGAATATTAGTTCGTTCACAGCTATTCATACTTCACAAAAAATTGATACAAATATATGATTAACCGGAGTAGTTCATTAAACCTGACTATATAATGATAATTTCAATTTTAATGCGCTGTTATTTAGGGGAAAATGGGTTAATAATGGCTCCCAGAAAGATTTTCTAACATTGAACATATCCTGCAGTCCCTGTGGGGCTGGCTTTGGAGATTTGAATTGTTTCAAAGCACAAACTTCGAACAGGAACAAAAACTCGCTAAATAAAGTAGAAATTCCTTTTTTAATGACAAAATGCTATCGATTTTGGCCAAATTTGACCAAAATCGACAGCATTTTGCTGTTAAAACTTGAAAACTGTTGCTCTTAGACAAGGTAGGGTGAATTGAAAAAACATTATAAACTATCAATTTCTTGATAACCATGATGGAGAAAAGTTGTAATATTGAAAATGGGATATTTGTTGTTCACCTGGAATGAGTGATTTGATCAGATTCGACAAAATTATTTGAATCAGATTCAAATTCCCAATGATTCGTTTTTGCCCAGTCCTAGTTCTGTATTGACATAAAAATATAGGGTCTAGTGAAGTTTAGTACCATATCCCCGAATATCATCAAAATAAAAACTGGCAGAATATTCTCATCAACTAAGGGGCGCCAATGCTGCAAGTATCTGGCATTGTCTCCCGGGTTAGGATGAGTCGCTTGAAACATGGGAAATTTTTATGATAATCGGATATATGGTACTAAACTTCATGAGACCCGAAATATAGATATAGTTTATATCGATACAAAAGGTCATACAAATAAAGATATCACATTGCAGAATTAGTTATAAGGAAAGTGAACAAAACCTAAAATAAAGTCTAAAAACGTGCCAGGGAATGAGTATAAAAAAAAGTATACACGGTACGGGACTACCTTCCCCAATCAACTTAGTCAGTGAGTCGAATTGTTAGAGGCTGGATTAAATGCCGGTCCTAAACAGTTTTATACAAAAGCTATAAGTTAGCTATATAATAACCAAAAGATTTACTTACAAATTAGTTCAATCTCTCCTTAAAATTCATCCCAAAAACTCGAAATAACCCGCGGCCGAGCAGCCGCCATTGCTTTGTTTATTTTGATCTCGGTTGCCGTTTTCAGAAACAAAACAATGCAGCTTAACAGCTTCATCTAGCGGAGACCGTGGGTGGTTCACAATTCCTATTTTCATAAACTTTATATTTATAGATTGAATTTACAAAAAAAATATATATTGCATTAAATATTTTAAATCTTTGTACCAAATTAAAAATATTTAAAAATAAGACAACTTTTTCCTCCGATATAATAGCACTCCGAAAAAGTGCGCCCTTCCTCGTACAAATGCGGTGTTCCCTTTGTAAATTATTTTGCAAATGAAATCATCGCTTCCCGCAGATGTTTTGTCCACGTGCTTGACGTCCTTTACGTGTGGAAGTTTTCGTCTATTCAATATTGAAGAAAAATATTCGATAGGAATGTTTGTTAGTATGAAAGCAGGAAATAGCAGCATAGCACGCGAAAAACAGCCAGACCTGCTCTGTACTTATGATATTAGAACTAAGAATACTGGTGTTCTATTCCGAACTTCGAATTATATTTTTAGTGAAAAATTGCTATCACCTCCCACCCTTCTCCCCACGAGACCAACTTTTTGTAATGGTATAATTGACGGCTTTGAGTCGTTATAAGATTTGTTTATTTATGGCCCATGCTTGTGGGATGCTGATTCTCCACTCAATTGAGGTTTATTGTGTGTTCCTGTGTTTCAGTGTCCTGTGTTATTTGGAATAGTTTTCTTTTATGATTTAGATTATTTTGTACAGTTTTACCCTGCTATATTCCATTATCTGAGTATTCTAAAGCCATAGGAAAACAGGAGTTCGAATTTGATTTCACACAAATACTGGAATAAACAGTAAAAAAAGGTTTGTAAGAATTTTTCGAATAATCGAGCTTTCGAAAATATTGTGAGAATATGCTTGGAAAGACCGTTGGACAACGCATTGGCTGGGGTGTTTACATTTTGCATTATAAACTGTAAAGTATGTTCTTGTGATGTACAGGATACCCACATCATATATCCCTGACTGAGCTGTTTCCTTCACTTTCGTCTTCAGTAAGTTGAGACGATTCTAGTAACTGCTAAGTTACCGGTAGATTGCTGAGGATGATTTACTCAAAGTAACTATAAAAAATTTTCAAGCATCAATATTAATTGAACTTCCAATGTTTTTTTATAGATTCGAGGAGAAAATACACTGAAGATATTGAAGACATGGAATTACGCACAAAGATTTTGTAAGTTACTGGTAATTTCCTGTGTATTATATCAGGGTAGGATATGATTTCATTTTTATCCTGCAGGAGAGGAAAGCCGGGAATTCGGCTTAATCATATGACGAACCACGACCTCTCTGCTTGGGGTGTTTTGGCTAGTCGAATTTCTCATTTTTCCCTGTCCATGGACCTGGTTGGTGGAGGAAGTTGAAGCAGTGCTTACGTGAACCACCGAGCACTGGTGAAACTTATAATATATTAATCTCACCTGTGTCCTTATGATCAAAAATGCGTAGCTCGAAGCGTATCTCCAAAGCTTTTACCATTTGAGCTGTAGTTATTTATTTTATAAAGTGGAAAGAGGAGCTGTCGAGAAGTGTTTGGAAAGGGAGAATGGTGCGTGCAAAAACACCTTCCTCACATGTTTATATACTTCTTATTACCGGTAGTGTTTAATTTTAGTTAAAGAATTTTATGTGAATCTGTGAATCGTTTTCATAACAACTACTTTTGTTCTGCTATTATTGATTAGTACGAAGGAATAAATATTGTCCGTCAGGTATGGCCGTGAAATGTCCAATATTTCACTGCAGTGTTAATTTAATGATTCTGAATCCGGTTGTACGAATTCTTTCATTACTATCAAATCATCCAAAAATTTATATTGTAAATTTTAGAAAGTATTTTACCTGGTGAATTTTCTTTGGATCTTTAAGTCCAATAAGTAGCTGAAATTCTGCGAGTCTGATGCAATCTGTTATCTTTAATCGTGAATGAAGTGGTAACTGTTGTAAACTGGTAAAGTGTCAACTATTCTGCTACTCAAACCCTGAAGAAAATGGGTTTATCATCAGAAGGAAAATTTGCAAAAAGGTGTTGTTTCGCGATACATCTCTTGCTCGAAGATTAAAATGTCTTTATGGAGTGTCCGGTAGAAACTTAACTGTAAAAAATCATCAGTGTTGATAGTTTTGAGATTTTTCGTTTATTCAAAAAGAGAATGGCATTCTGAATCCTTTTAAGCAGCATGGAAAACCTAGTTAGTAATTCCTACCACATCACTCACTTGACATTTCCTGGCTTAATTAACATTTCATGTCACTGAACTGTGGTCGATGCACCACGACATCAGTGCTTCGTGCATAATTGATAAATGTGGTTAAAGATTCCAGTATTTCTCATGGATGCATTTTAGTCAAGATTGCTATCATGGAGGGAGGGTCTTTTCTTCGTACTTGTCTCGGTAGTCACAGAGTATGGCCGTGAAGGTTACTGGCAATGTGCTGTCCTTGCAGCAGACTGGTAGAACACCCCAAGAAAAAAAAGTTACATCAGAAAAAAATTTAGAAACAAAGCGATATTTTATGTTATATATTCTGGTAGGAGAATAAAATGTTTGAGACATTCGCCAGTATTCACCAGAATAGCAACTAAACTGTAGAAAAAGGTTCGAAACCATTATTGCTGCTATGAAATAGCAGTGTTGATGGTTTTGAAGCTTGTAATCTATCAGAAGAAAATGAAACTATCATTTCGAAGACCCAAAGAGAAATAAGAATCTACCACCCTTGCAGCAAAGTAATGATTTATTTCATATGTTGTAACTCAAAAAATATGTCGTGTATGAGGATTTTACTGAAGATATATGATTGCTTATACTGGGCAGGATAACGATGAAATGATATTTGGTCTCTCACAAAAAATATGTCGAATGCTTGTATTTAAAAATGTCAATGTCTAATATTTCGTTTCAAACCAAATTAGGGGAAAAATACAAAATTGCCAATTGATTCAAAATGCAACCTTTTGCGCAACAAAGCTTCAAAATCAGATTTTGATGATTTTAAACCTTAAAGTTTGATGATAACTAGGCATTCAAAAGAGACATTTTAATATTTTAGCGCAAAAAAAATTATCATAAAACATTGCTCATCTCGTAAATTTTCTTTTAATGGGATCAATTTTCTTCAGGCGTTTTGAGTAGCAGAGAGGTTGGCATTATGCCAGTCTCCTCCTGGACGAGCATTTTTTTTATTCAATTAGGCGAAATTTAATAAGCAAGAAATCAATGCCTTCTTTCAGATAATGAGGCATCGAACATTGTGAAATGTACGTTTATTGATCAACCATCAAATATTTTATTTATTTATTTTTTTGCCGGAATTTAAGCCACCGAGTCATCTTGAGCTGGGCTGCATTAGGTATATATTGTACCGGTATACCAACTGCAAAATGCCGGTATTTTACTGTATGCCAAGCCATTTTCTGACCAGCTCTAGAGACGGTTTAAAAAAATTATCAGAAACACAATGAAAATGATGCGATTTAGAAAGATGGTGCAAACCACACAGGCATAAAGTATGCTACTCAGACACGTGAAAAAAATGGCTACAATTAGAAGAAAAATTGGCAAATGGGCTATATTCAATGATATCTGTGGATATATTTCTAAATTTTAGAACATTTGACTCTTTGTATAAGAACGTTACTATGCGGGACGGAAATGAAATATCTGTTGAATTCTGAATTCTATCGAATAAATTATAGGAATCGAATAAGGAGCACTATAATAAACAAAGAACTTACTCAGAAAATTGTCACTGAAATTGACTGACTGAAATTGTAATGTATCGATTTCGAATAACTGGTTAAAGGGAATCAAATTACTTATGATTCGCGAATCACTAATTGAATATCTATGACAGCCCCGGACATTACTGATATCAACCTCAATATTCTATACAAAAATTAGATTCAGATTTTTTTGAAATAAAATCCCAATTTGCTATTTTTACTTGTCAGAATTTACTGATAAGATTCTTATCTCGATGATTGATTAACGTGGTAGGATTGTTCAATATTTTGGTGAT